>SNVD02011113.1:0-56137 GCA_013180625.2 Boswellia sacra
GGGATAATGCCGAGAACTTTGCTCCCTCCTAGGGATGCAGCTGTTGACACACACCCCATTAACCCAAGACTACCCCCTCCATAATCAAATTAATACCCCTCGCAGCTAATGTCCTACCAAGATCAAGAGCTGCTGTGGTAAACTCTCCATCTTTACCAAATGGCGATCCGCAAAATACGCATATATTGCGGAATCGCCGAATTGGTGTTTTCTCCATTTCTACAAGTGCTCTAATCTTGTGTAATACACGTTAGATATTATGCTTTTCAATTGCAAGACAGGTTATGGAATGACATATGAAAACATGCAGAATGTATATATACACATATAAAACTCTCAAATTTTGACACATGGGGACATACTTTCGGTGGGGGTTGCTCGATGCAGATTTATCGCCCCAAGATTTGAAAAAATGAGATCTGCTTTCGGCGAGGTTTGACAAAACCTACACACTTGTCTCCCACGTGAAGCATGGAAAATGGAGATACACTTTCGGCGGGGGTTGACAAAACCCCCACACTTGTCTCCCACGTGAAGCATAAAAAATAGAGATACACGTTCGGTGGAGGTTTACAAAACCTCCACACTTGTCTCCCACGTGTACTTATGCCATAGGGTAGTCATATGGTTTGTCAAATAGAAAACTTGAAATTAAAACAAACAAAATCAACAAACAACAACAACACAAAAACAACATTGATAATCAGATCAAACGAAACAAGAAAGAAATAAAATTCGACAACAACAGCACATATTCAAATATACAAGTAGTTGTTATTGTGGCTCACATCTTCCTCTGGTTTTACGTCCAGTAACGGCTGAAACGCCTTCTATGAGTCGGGGATTTGCTTCCCATCCAGTTTTCTTATAAACTGGCAAACATGGTCTTTTTTAGTCAGATTCCCTAGACTATAACACTGCAATTCATCACGAAATTGTGTCCATAGATTAAGCAATTCACGCTGAACAAGTCCACAAGAATTTGACTCGAGAGTTAACAAAACATTATCCAGCTACTCATTACTCAAACCATTCTTAATAAATGAAAGTTTATCTTCTCTATTCCTGGACGCAAAACCTAATGAACGACAAGTCTGGTTACAATTCCATCTAGCACATTTAGAACATACTTGTAACCTTTTCGCTCTTCGCCTCTTGGCGTAGTAGCTCTTTCCTAGACCAGGCATGTATTTTGCGAGATTAATGTCCGGCTCACCGGACAATCTTACCTTAGCTTCGATAAGCCATCGGATCTCCGCAGGCACATTTAGGAGCATCAACGCCCAAAGTCTAGTCATCCGCACTTTATAAATTTTATACGCAGAATTTTGAGGAAGTGAAGGGAAATATTTACGAAGGTTTGACACAAAGATATCGGCATCCATTGAAGAGCATAAAAGGAGAGCTATTACCGATAATGCGATTGAGTTTGTTTTACTCCAAGATATGCACGTTTCAAACCTTCGAGCAATGACTTCAGCTCCCGCTTGAATGTTTCCTCAAGCTGTTGCATAAATGAATTCGAAGTGCGGAATAATCAAATTAAACAAAAGGAAGGAAAAGAAAAGAGCAGAAATGAAACTAAAGACACATAAAAGAGATAACAACACAATAGCAAACAAAAGTCAAAAACAAGTAAAAAATATAAAAACAAATAAGACAGATGGCAAAGAGAGATAAACCTGATCAATTTGATGGCCTATGAAAGGAATCTCCTCGAGACACAAAAATCGATCATTATTACCTCATTTTATTTTTCTTTTCTTCTTTTTTTTATTTTTCAAAAACATTGGGTTGCCTCCCCATAAGCGCTTGGTTTAACGTCCTCAGCCCGACGTTGGGTCCATCATGGGAGGATCCAATCTCCGCTGTGCTTCTCTAGTGGGCTTGGATCCTTCTTCCAACAAGAAATGGTGCATGCATATGGCTGGGCCTTGGATGTTAGCAATCGTCCACCCAATAGCTGTGTTGTGGTCTGTACGTATTCGGACGAGTTTCTCTTCTTGTATTCGTGCAAGGCCCATTTCTATTATAATTGGCAAATGATCATTCTCACTCAAGAATCCATGCCTCAAATGATCTGGAAGAAGCTTAAGCTCTAAGGCAGCGGCTGTCATCACAGAAGAAGAATTTTCTCATTCATAGGAAAATTGAATTGTACGAAACATATACCTAATTTGTGGTTTTGCTATGGTTCTCATCTTACAACTGCATAACTTCCTCCATTCTTTGGACACTTGTAATCGAAAATTTTTCTGACTCCTTAGAATTTTTTTCTGTCCCTATGTGCTCATTAATAGCTATATCCAATCCATTTCTTCGAGTTAACTCAAAACATTGTTGTGGTGCAAAGTAATCACAACGTCACTGCAAAAACAGAATGTAAGTCTCTAGAGTCTCCATTATTGCCTCAAAAATGTTGAAACATATCACCTTGCCATCAAACTCTATGATGAGTGTGCCATCATGAACATCAATCTTTGTTCTAACAGTTTTCGAGAATGGTCTCCGTAACAGAATCAAAGTTGGATTAGGAGATGTCTCATCCTCTATTTCAAGGACAAAGAAGTTTGCTGGGAAAACCAATTGATTCACCTGCACAAGCACATCTTCCACAACTCTTTTGGTATATGCATTAAAACGATCAGCAAATTGAATGGTAATACCAATTTCCGCAAAAGGTCCAAGATTTAAAGAAGCATAAATAGAATATTGCATGATGTTAATAGATGCTTCTAAATCTAACATAACTCTTTCAAACTTGGTTTTACCAATGGTGCATGGCATGGTGAACGTACCTGGATCTTTGCACTTTGGAGTAATTTTCCTTTGCAATACAGCTGAAACATCTTCCCCCACACTTACTTTCTCATTTCTTTTTAACTTTCTTTTGCTGGTGCATAACTCCTTGAAACATTTTTTATAACGATGTACTTGTTCGATAGCATCCAAAGTGGGTATACTCCACCTCGTTTTGCCGAAAAGTTTCCAGATTTCTGTTCTTGTTCCTCCCTCTTTGATTTTACAAATCTACTAGGAAAAGGTGGAGGAGAACATATGAAAGAATGGGGGTTATAGGATTTACCTGAGAAGTCAGTGTTTTGTTCATGGTGGAAGTGGTGTCATCTCCTTCATCAGTTTGTGATTTCTTTGGTAGGACATCTAATTGCTCTCCATTTTGCAAAGTTATCGCACAAGCATTCTCTCTTGGATTGATCACCGTTTGAGAAGATAATTTTTCTGAGCATTGGCCTTCGAATTTGCTCATGCTAGTAGCCAATTGTCCCATTTGATTTGCGAGGTTTTGGATACTTGCCCCAGTTTCCTGCTGGAATTGCATTGTGTTAGTGGCAAGTGCATTAACAATATCTTCGAGAGACATACCTGAGTTTTGCGAAGCTGGTTGCGATGCTGGATGTGGCATTGGTGGTGGTTGCATTTGAAATGGTTGCTGCACTATAGGTTGATTGAAACTTTGTGGCCGATTTGGTATCACATTTGGAGTGATTGGTTGATGATTCCAGTAACTGAAATTATGTTGATCTTCCCATCCAGCATTGTAAGTGCTAGAGAAAGCATCATACCATTGCCTCGTTTGTCCTGGAAATCCACCCATGACATTGGCTTGTTCCATAAATTCTTCTTGTAAAGTTGGATACATGTCGATTGGATGCTCCATCGTAGAATATATCCCACATTCATAAGATTTTTGCATATCTCCTACAGCCATGTTTTCAACAAGAGAGGTTAGCTCAGAAAGTTGTTGTTCAATGTTCGGAGGGCTTACCTCATTTACTCTCCATGGTACTTGTGGCTCAAATCCGTTACTGAATTGATAGAAGTTTACTGCCATGTTGTCTAAACACAAACAATCAGAAAAGAAAAACAAAGAAAAATGAATCAACAATGAAAACAAAATAACAAATCGATTAGAAAATCAATCCCCGGCAACGGAGCCAAAAACTTGATGCTTTCGAAACTAGCAAGTATACTAGTCGCACAAGTAATAAAGTGATGAGTACGATATCGTTCCCACGAGGATTGATTCTAATTAAATTTGTTATTCGAAAGCAAAAACAGAGTAAATGGGGGGTTTTGTTGATTGATTAACTAAGTGAAATAATAATGCAAACAAAGAATAACAACACAGAAAGTTAATTCGAATGAAAAATCAAATTGGGGAGGGGAAGAAAAAAAGGTTGTTGTTAAGGGTTCATTCTCTGCCACAAGATATGATTTTGCGAATTAATCGTAGAATTGTCATCCAATTACAGTAATGAAGTTATCAACCGTAGATAACAACAAGCTCTGTTATCCCAATCTTTCCTTACTTTGTTGTTAAATAAAATAGGCTCTTTACTTAATCTCTATCCATTAAACAACCGAGAACAAGCTCTCTAAATTTAATTCAATGGATGCATTACGGTAAGAAAGATAGGTTGATCTAAGCAATAAACACACAAGCTCGGATTATTTAACTTAGGTTGTATTCTCCAATTGCAATCTCTGATCACAATTTTGCTACAATGATTAGAAATTCAAGACAATTACGGATCAAGATTTCTAGTCTAGCAATAGACAATATCCAGATTATATTCAGTTGGCCACCCAAATACAATCCAGCAAGCAATCATAAGCATAAAACATGGGAAAATACAAGCAACTTCAATTAGAGAATTGGATAACAATTCCTTGCACAATCAATTCATAAAAAACCATATCAAGGGCTTTGAAATCACCCTCAACCAATTCAGATTTAGTTACACATATTCAGATAGAATACAAATACAATACAATATGGAGACATTCCAGAAAATGAAAGGGAAAGGGAAAACTTAGCAAATTTGATGAAATCTCTTAGGATTTGTAGTTCTTCCTCTTTCCAAGCCTTTAATCTCCTTCAAGAACTCCAAGAGATGAGAGAAATCCAAAGATGCAGCCTCCTCCACGTTCTCCCCTCTTCAAGTTATGAAAATAAAACCCTAAAATGTGTTTAAATACTCTGCTACAGTAACGTGCTACAGTGTCCCGTATTATACATGCTACAGTGATGTGTGGAATTACATTTCTACACTTCTCACACTGTTTTGATTACAACTTTCGGTACACTGAATGGATTCATAAACCGTAAATTTCTCCAAAAAGTAGACTTCGAGAGCTTTTCAACGGTATATGATATGTCATCGGGTTCATTGTATATCAATACAATTAAATCCGAGAAGATGGTTGACTAGCAGAGGTGAAAATGAAGGGTTTTACTCCATTTTTGTGCAAGTTGCTCCAAAACTCCTACAAACATCAAAAACACACAAAAACATAAAAATACCAAGGAATATAGCAAAGAAACATGGACGAATTGATATGAAAATGATATATAAATAGACACTTATCACAAGGAATATCAAAGTTATAGCCTGATAAGTAAAAGTAGCAAAATCAAACTTTCAACTTGCAACCAAATGCGGACTTATAATAAGGAACGATGAACTTCAAACATAATGTTCACTTGTAAAATGTAACGTTAAACTTGCAATAAAGTTAACCAAAGTCACAACGAGGAATGTTGAAGCTGCATTCTGAAATAAACCCTAAGGTGTCCTATTTATATCTTTTCTACTCAAAAACAGAAACTTAAACTAAGTTAAATTTCCACATTAGCATCTCAGGGTTGCGGCTTCACTTCATTGGTGCGATAGATTTGTCGTAGTGCTGCAACTTTACTTTATTGGTACTGCAACTTTTCAAAAAGGATTTTGGCATTGCAACTTCAACTTACTATTCACCTTTCCTCTACTGATTAGTAATGGTGTTGTAGCTTCATGGATTTAAGTTGTAACTTCAACTTGTTGTGTGAACCAATCTTTGCCTTGACAATGAATGCTCAAAAGTCAAATTCTCACATATCAATAGTTGAAAACTCATTCAAGAAAGTCTTCATGTCCAAGATGAAATACAATTTCAAAAAAGTTTAGATGCTCTTTTTTTTTCCCCTTATAACTTCATGATTTAAATAGACCAAATTACGAAGTCACTACCCAATGCACAAATAAAATAGCAAAATATGAGGACATATGTTACTGATTAATTCGAAAGGAATGGTAATTTTAAAATAACATATCATTCCCTCTCCTTTAAATAGTAGCCTTTTCTTCAAGGTTGATTTTTGGAAATGGCCTCTTGATGAATTCATAACCTTCACACATGGCTTCCAAGGAGACAAAATTTTGTAATGCCCTTGTTAAGTTCTGAAAGCTATCTTTTAAATAATGAGTCCAAAGGGAATTACCAAAAATTCGTAATGGCCTTCATAAGATCTAAAAATTGGTTTTTCAACATCCTCCGCATTCAATCGCATCTGATGATAACCAAAATGAGAATTCAGCGGTGGAACACCTACACTCCATATAATTTGTCAAGTAGCTAATTAATTCAAGAATAGGGAACTTGTCTTTGATTTGAAATAGTTTAGGGCCATATAATCAACACACATCTTGAAAGACTTGTTTTGTTTCTTAACTAAAATTATTGTTGAAGAGCGAATTGTCTTTATGGTGAATGACTTTTAAATAAAGCATTTTAGACACCAATCTCTATATTTAAGCCTTTTGAAAATGACGATAACAATATGATTTAACTAGTATTAAGCCATGGCCAAGTTGTAAAGGAATTTGATGGTTCCATGAATAGATGAAATGTAACCTTTTTAAGTTTCATAAAAACCATCTTGTAATGTTGTACTAGTAGTCATACATAGGGGTGCATTTCATGTTAGGCCATCGTTGTTTTTGTCTATTGTAAGTAGTTATAACGAAATTCCTCTAATCTTTTATGCTTGTTGTAATTCCTTGTAGCTGGCTACCTTATCTCTAGTGCTAAACAATCCTTTACAAGATTATTGATGGAATTGGGCCAAGACGGGGGTTAGGATGCGACACCACCTCATCCCCATCCCTAATTTGAAAATTAATCCCCACCCCTATTAATCCCCCAATTTTCTAAATTGGGGGTAGGGATTCCCCAAAACTAAAATTTAGCCCCATCCCTATCTACATATAATAATTTTGTTATAAGTAGATGAATACTTTACGATCTTATCTCCTCTAATTGTGTGCAATATCTTATACTTTGACCTTTATATAGCCACAATGCATGTTCAGGTAAGATTTGCGTTCTTTGTATAGTATTGTAGACTGTAAACTCTATAGAAGGCCTTTGGATTAATGGAATGAGACAACTTTTTCTCTCCTTTATCTCTTACTAATTTCTTTCCTCTCTTTACTTAATCACTTCTCACACAGCCCACCATCACTTTTACCATTATTGATTGTCGTAGCATTATTTGTTTGTTATTTTTCAAATATAAGCTTCTAGTAGCCATTTCACCTAGCCATCATTAAAATACAGTATCACGTTTATTTATACTACATATTATCAGCACAAAGTATTCTATAGATATATTTTCTACTTTTACACCAAATTGAAACTATTTGATTATTCTTGGAAGTATGCTTTGTAGTTACCATTAATTTGAATGCTCCATATCATAAAACAAGAATACTTTGTAATTTCAATTAATTCATATATTGTGTTTTCTATTACATTGTTCTGCCTTTTTGTGTTTATTATTCTTGTATAGTGATCATTGCAAACTTGAAGTTTGCAAGCAGAGGCAAAGTAAAGAACGTTAAGTTCTAAAAATCAAGTGAACTAGAAGTTTCGCAAAATGTCCAACTTGAAAAGCATTGAGTTTGCCGCTTTGACCTTAGAAATAAAATGGTATCTAATATGGGCAACAAATATCCAATCACATTTTTGTGCAGAAAATTTAGAGCATACAACAATAGAAGGTAATGAAACAACTCCTTAAGAAAAGGCAAAAGCAATGAATTGCTGCCATTTATGTGAGGACTTGAAAATCTAATATATTTCTAAAAAGGACCTAGTAGTGTTCTGGAATAGCCTGAAGGAAAGATTTGACAAATAAAGAGATGTATTTCTTCCCATGGCCAAATGTGCTTTTGATCAATTGAGATTCCAAGATTTTAAATCAGCCTCTGATTACAATTTTGTCCTTTTAACCATTATTGCAGAATTGATATTGTATGATGAAACTATATTTGACTATACTCTGATAGACAAAACACCGTCCAGATCTCATGCATTGAATGTGCTCCTATAGTGGCAACATCGAGAGTGTCATTTTAAGAAATATTCATAAATGATATCTTGTCTCTTTCTGGTTGAACAACATAATGAGTTATTTACTATAACAAATAACACATTTAGTAGCACTGCATTGTAGCATTTTTTTTATGATGCTACTAAAAGTTTATTTTTTGTAACATTTAAGAAAAGAATGCTATGATATGTAACTTAAAAAATAGCATTTTATTATTGATAGCTTTCCCATATATATTCATAGCATTTTTTTAGAAGCTATAAAAGCATTTAAATTGGTAGCATTTGCAAAATGCAACTAAAGGATAATAAAACCATAGCATTTGATAAAAGCTACTGTTAATAAAAAAAATTAATCGACAACATTCTGTTCTCCCGCCTTTAATTAGCTATTTTCAACAAAAACATACAGTAACCTAAAAAAAATAAATTGTACATTTGAAACTGTGTCGTTTTGATACATATCATTAAAAAGAAAAAAAAAGTAAGCTCAAACTACATCGTTTTGGCTGCAAATAGGAAACTACGTCGTTTTGGCTGCAAATAGGGAACTATATCAATTTTAAATTATTATAATTTAGTAATTTATGATTCCTGTGATGAAAAATATATGAATTTTTAGATAATTTGATGATTTTTATTAAAATATATAATTTTTAAAGCTTAGCATGTATCTTAAGACTACTCTTCTTCGAACTTACCTCCAAATATAATTTTTTAATGTATTCAAGGGTATTCTGGTTTTAGAGCACCATTCCTCTTCAAAACCAACCGTAGGGGAGGTGTTTGGCGATTTACAAAAACCATGAGGGATCTATTGAATACAAACAAAAATTTAAGGGAGTAAAAAATTGAACAATTTCATCTTCTATAAATCCTCTTCTTTCCCTTTCTCTCAAAACCCTAACTTCACAATGCATCAAATGCCACCTAAAACCCCAGAAACGGATCTCAAACCTCCGCATTAACATCTTCCCACTCCACTCTCCGCTTTCAATCCATCGTCGCTCGCCCTCGCATCCTTCGTGATCTGCTCGTTTGGCGGCTGAAAAAAGATTCATTGATTCATCTTGTTGTTTTCTACCTTTACTGAAAAAGTTTGGGGCAGACGTACTTCTACTACCCTATTCGTGGCAGGAAGGGGAAGATGAAGGCCAGAACAGCCGCTTCTCATATTGCCAGGATGTTCGAAACTGGGAAACGCCCCGTGCGGGCCCCAGTGCATTCCCGAGCACGAAGGTAAGGGTAGTTTATGGAAGTTTATTTCGAAGTTGGTCCCATAGACGTAGTAGGCAGGAAGCCATGTCAGGGTTTTTTTTTTTAGAAATACGTAGAGCTATGTTGTTGCACTTGAGTTGCGTAGGGTTGTGGTGAGTGAGTGTTGTAGTGATTGTAGGGTTCTTTTAGGGAAGAATGAGATGGATTGTGTTGAAATGCAGTGAGAGATTTGAAGGAAATTATGAGAGTTTTGACTGCATTGAATGGATCTCCAATTTTTTTTGAATGGGTTTACAGTAGACGTCTCGGGTTCTGATTTACTGTTAATTACTTTGATTACTTTGGCAAGTCTCGAGTTTAATTTTTTTTTGTTTTGGAAATGACAAGGAATTAATTGTATCAATTAATATATTTAATTTTTTCTTTGGTTATTTCTATGTCTCTTTGACTCTTGGAAGGTCTACATTGTGTCAACGTCACCTTGCATGGCACAAAGTCTAGTTGTTCTTTTGGCTGTCCTTCTGTTCTGTGATTTCTCTTAGGATGGCTGATACCATTTGTGTCACTATTGACATACTCTGTTTTTGGTCTTCCTTATTCATGTCTGTGATGTGTTTTCACAGTGAACGTAACATATATATGGAAATTGAAGATGAAGTATTTAAATTTGGCTTAACTATGTCATGTCTTTGCACATTTTCAAATACATGCCCTTTTTTGGGTTATAACATTAATTCCTTTTTCTTAGAGATGTCATGCAGTTCAATTCTCGTTAAAGTTAATTGCTCTTCTATTGCAGTCAGTCCCACCCAATCTTCGGCGTTCAACTAGAAAGAGGAGGATTTCTGTAAATCTTGAAGATTATACAGACAATTCTGGATCAGAGGATGAAGACCTAATAGTGAAGATTTGTACTTTCCTAATCATGCGATGTTTTATCAGTTATTAGCTTTGCTTTGATGGTTTTTCCAGTGACTCAATATTATGTTGTATGATTAAAATGATTTGCTTCTTTTTAAATTTATCTAGGACCGAAAGCTTTGTCTGGTTTTGTTTTAGAGGCCCTCATATCGGACTATGAGGAATCGAATAGACAATAACATGAGTCCAGATGAGTTATCATCTTCCAAGCGTAAGAAAGTTGTGGAGATTAAACAGACACCTTGCCGTGAAGGATTGCAGCCTCGTTAGTCTAGAGTAGTCACTAGACAACAACTAAATCTAGATTCTGGTGATGAGCAAGATCTTTTAGAAGAGAAGGTTGGACAAGATGAGACCAAGAATGGGAATGAATCAAATGAGAATGATGCAGATCATGGTTAGAATGATGTTGATGGTGAGGCTGAGGGTGAAGGTGAGGATGAGGGGGATGTAGTTTCAAATGTAGTTTAATTACCTAGTGAACATGAGTACTAATTAACTTAGCTACTAATAGATGCTTATAAATGAGACATTTTAATTTATCTCAAATTGTTTGCCTTGTTAAGTACCAATGCTTCATTTCTTATTAGTTTCTTTAGTATCTTAATTTACTAGAACTTCATCTATGTTTAGGATATTGTTTCTCTTTAAGTTGTATCCTTATTTGTTGGTTAATGTGTTTTTTCCTACAGGTGAAGATGCTCATAAAATGGACATCTCTTATAAAGGAGGTGAAGGTGAAAAGTAAAGAAGAAGGGGTGCATTTCTGATTTAGCTACTAAGTTGCAAATTTGATATGAATGTGCAGTATGAACTGGTATTTATGAACTACATTTTAGGGAATCTCTTTTGTTTGAAAAAATATGGAGATGTAGGAAGGCATGCATGTAATTAGATGAAAAATTAAGGTATTGCTTGCAATTTGTAGCATTATTCTTTGAAGCATTTATTTTATAACTTGTGTTGTGGCAATCTTTCTCACATTTTATTTTTATTCTTAGGTGGAGAAAAAGATAGCCACATCACATTTTGATGCTAGCATTTCATCTTTTGTATCCTAATTGAGGTCACATTTTAACTAGCAAATCTTATTGTTCACACAACTTCATAGCTAACAATCATTTAACTTAGCAAGGATTCAATTCAATTTTCTGGGCCAAAATTGTAGGAAGGTAGGGAATCGATGGTGCTACGTCCCTTGCAGCTGCAACTAAGATCGAGAAGAATCACTGGATGCTGGACGTGCGTGAATCGATGGTGTGTGTAGGTGAGGCCGTGAACCATAAGGGTGAGGACTGAGGCATGAGGGTGCAGTTGATCGAAATTGAAAATATGTATGATGGGTAGGATTCAAATAGCTTTTTGCATTTTGGATTTGTCTACTAGCCGGCATGTGGAGCCATTTTTGGAGCTTGGAATGATGCTTCCCCCTTGATTGAAATAGACCTTGGTAGGTTATATATTTTTATATTTACTTTTTCTATTATAAGTTTATCATCATATTTTTTAGTTTTCTCTTATGAAACTAACATGTTAGGTTAACCTTGTTAGATTAATTCCAATGTGACATGATGGCATCAAAAAGCAACCCATTAAAACTGGTGAAGCTACCACATGAATTATCATATCAGCTATCTTTCCCACTTTTTTTATTCTTTCTTACTCTTGAAATTTGGAAATAATTTACTGCAACAGAATAAGTCACCTGCGGCATATTATTATAAGTGGTTAGTGTACGCCAGAATCTTTTATGTGGGTTTGTAGATAGTGGAGTTGCCTAGTTTGGAAGTTTGTTTTATTATTGTGTTGTTGTGTATGTCGTACATATTTATATGCTTCCATTATGATTTTTAAGCTCATAAAGATGATGTATGCACATTGCCATGTTTAATGTTTTCTCGTATTTTACTTCACTTTTAAACAAGTTATTTGTCTCTTTACTAAATTTTTCGTGTTGGTCGATGTTAATTTCTTTTCCTGCTTGATTTTTGTTTTCTCTTTTTTCTTTGTCAACTAATAACTTTTTTAACTTGTATTCATGAATGCAGGGTAGGCCATCAATTTGGAGAAGATGATACTTTGTCAAAAGCATTGGATGGAGTCCAGATCAATGATATATGTTGGTTGTGTAACCTTTTTTTTTAATATATGAAAGACATTTAATTATTGATAATGTAATGAATATTGCAATTATCTTGATTATGAATGAAATATCAAGACCTTCATTTCTATGCTGTCTTATTATTATTATTTTTTTGCATATGTTTGAATGATTAGAATTATTATTTGATAATAGGTGACCATGTGAAGCAATGACAAGTAAAAAATGAAAATAGACAAAAATTAATGCTATAAAAGTTATTTTTTTGTAGCATTTTTAATAGGCTATAAAACTAAAAAATGAAAACAATTTATTGACTTTGTAGCTTCAAATGAAAGCCACAAAATAATGTTTTATAGCTTTTAAGAAATGCTATAATAACTAGCTAGTTTCATAGCATTCAATCGTTGCTACAAAATGATGTCTTATAACTTTTAAGAAATGTTATAATAACTAGTTTCGTAGCATTCAATTGTGGCCACTAAGAGTATATTTGCAGCATTCCATAAATGCAATTAATGCTCAGACTTTTAGTTGCTTGGCCTACCATAGCATGCTAGAAAATGCTGCCATTTACCTTTAGTAGCATTGGATGAATGCTACCTTATGTCATATTTGTTGTAGTGATTGATAAAAAAATCACCATTCATGTCCTACTACCTCTCTACCATTGTTAAAAGCAAATACTAGTAATTTTAAGGGCCAAGGGTGAGGACAAGGAGGAGGATAAGGCTACAAAAATGGTAATCGTTCAGGTAGTCATAAATTATAAGGACAAAGAAATGCCAAAAATGCCTACCAAAAGTGGGAAAGCTATGAGGCAGAGCGTATCAAAGGTAAAGGTCCATAAAACAAACCTTCTAAGAAACATAAGGAAACTTGTTATAGATGTGGCATGACTGGACATCGGTCACGTCTTGTCATACAACCAAACACTTAGTGGAACTATATCAAGCCTCTATTAAAGGAAAAGAAAAAGAAGCTGAAACAAACTTTGTTGATCACTCAGATCCTATTGATATAACTAATCTTGATGTTTTAGATTTCTTCGCAGATGCAGATGGGAGAATTGATCACTTAATTGGTGATGAAAATGTCCATACCAATTAAGCTTTAATATTTGTTACTTTACTTTGTTTTTTCCATTTATCTATGTTTTTTATCACTATGCTTTATGTATTTCCACGTTTTATGTTATGTTATTTTATCTAATGTATTTTCTCCAGCGAAAGGATATGGCTTTAAAGAAAAAAAAACATGATGTTGTTTCTAACAGTAAATGGTGAGGACATTTGTTTGATTGATAGTGCAACAAAAATAAGAAAAATTTTCTAAACTTGACATTAAGTAAAGCAAAGTAAATACCATATAAGGACCTACAAACCTGATAGAAGGCTCTGGAAGAGCCATGATCCTATTAGCAAGTGGAGCCAAAATATTGATCCATTATACATTATATTCATGTAAATCTAGAAGAAATCTACTAAGTTTAAGAGATATATATAAAAAAAAAGATATCATATTAACTACAAACAAAAATAATACAGAACTTCTATATTACTTCTAATATCTATGGCCAAAAGCAAATACTAGAAAAGGTTCCAGCTTTATCATCTAGACTATATTATATGGTCATTGGAAGCATTGAAACCTATTCGATCATAAACTAGAAGTTTTCTGACCAAAAGGTTTTCATGCTTTGGCGTGATCGTCTTGGACATCCAGGATCCACTATGATGTGTAGGATAATTGAAAATTGTCATGGACATCCATTAAAGTATCCGAAAATTCTTTTATCCAATGAAAATACATGTGTTCTTTGCTCACAAGGAAGGTTAGTAGTGAGATCATTTCATTCTAAAATTAGTCTAGAATCCTTGTCATTTTTACAAAGAATTCAAGGGATTATATATGGACCTACTCACCCGCCAAGTGGACCCTTTTGTTATTTCATGATTTTAATTGATGCTTCTGCAAGGTGGTCATATGTTTGCTTATTATCCACCCATAACATTGCTTTTGCTAAATTGCTTGCATATATTATCATATTACAGGCACAATCCCTAGACTACCCAATCAAGTCAATACGCCTAGAAAATACTGGAGAGTTTACTTCTTATACATTTGATGATTATTGCATGTCAGTTGGGATTAGTATTGAGCACCCAGTTCCATATGTCCATAGTTAAAATAGATTAGTGAAATCATTGATCAAGTGAATCTAGATAATTGCTCAAACTTTACTATTACGTACAAAATTACCTGTTTCTGCTTGGGGTCATGCTGTCCTTCATGCTGTCACGTTAATTCGTCTATAACCAACTACTATCACTAATACTCTCATGCTTAACTTCTTCTTTGTCATCAATCTAATATATCTCATTTGAGAATATTTGGTTGTATTATGCAATTACCAAATTAAACCTCTATAATGCACCAAAATGGGTCCTCAATGCAGGTTAGGTATTTATGTTGGTTTTAATTCACCTTTAATTATTAGATATCTTGAACCATTAACTGGTGAACTTTTTAATACAGATTTGCAGATTGTCATTTTGATGAGACAAATATTCCCACTTTTAGAGAATGAAAAAATGCCTCCTTAAGCTAGGCATGAAATTTCTTGGAATGTATCAAATTAGTCTCATATGGATCTACACACTACCCAATGTGAAAATGAAGTGTGAAGGATAATACATCTCTAAAGAATTGTTAATGCATTGTTTAAAGCATTCATAGACACAACAAGGGTGACAAGTTCCCATATAATAACAACTAATTTTTCAGGAAGGATTATAACACCACCTAGACCATCAACTCAAGTGGTATCAAATAAATTATCTGTTGCTTGCCAGAAGTGTGGCAAACCACTTGGATCTAAAGATACAATTCCCAAGAAGAGAAGAACGAATTCCACAATCTCTAAATCAACTCTTAAAGAGTTAAATGTCTCAGAAGAGACATGAGCCCTTGAAATGGCACAAGATCCTAAAGTGACTCATGTCCCAGAAGTGACACGAGCCCTTAAAATGGTAAATATCGCAAAAGTGAAAACCTCTGAAGTAGAAAAGGTCCCTAAAGAGACAAGTAAAGAAATTACTGCAAATTATGCATATGATTGTTAGGAAATAATCATCGATGATATATTCTTATTCGCAGTAGCTTCTAAAATCAAGAATGATGATTTTGAGCGACATAATATTGACAAATGTCGATAGAGGCATGATTGGCCTAAATGGAAAGAAGCAATCTAGACAGAGATGGTATCACTAGAGAAATGGAAAGTATTTGGGCTTATAACCCGAACGCCTAAAGACGTTAAACCTACTAGGTATAAATGGGTTTTCACAAGAAAATGCAATGAGAAAAATGGGTTTACTAGATATAAAGCTTGACATTTAGATATTTAATTAGTTTGTTAGTCTCTGAAGGACTTGACATGCGTCTTATGGATCTGGTTACAACATAATTGTATGGTACTTCGGATACCAACATTTACATGAAAGTCCTTGAAGGATTTAAATTGTATGAAGCAAATAAAGCAAATCCCGGAAATATGTATTCAATCAAATTACAAATATCATTTTATGGATTGAAACAATCTAGGCAAATGTGATACAATTGACTCATAAGTACCTCATCAAGGAAGGATATATTAATGATCCTATATGCCCGTATGTATTCATAAAGTGATCAGGATCTGGATTTGCTATTATAGAGAGATATGTTGATGACATAAATTTAGTAAGAGCTCAAAAAAGATGTTTAATATTTAAAAGGAGAACTTAAAGTAAAAGATATGGTAAAAACAAAATACTGTCTTCGCCTGTAGCTCAAGTATTATGACAATAGGATGCTTATTCATTAGTCCAATTATACTAAAAAGACCATGCAACGTTTAATATGGATAAAACTAAGGCCCTGAGTACCCTAACGGTTGTTCAGTCTCTTGATTCTAAAAAGGATCCACATCATCATAAAGAGGATGATGAAGAGATATATGGTCCTGAAGTACATCTCCCAATGCAATAGGCTTTGTTATATCTAGCATAATGTACTAGACTAAACATATCCTTTGCGGTAAATTTACTAGCAAGATTTAGTTTTGCACTAACACACTAACATTGGAATGGAGTCAAACACATCTTTCATTACCTTCGCGGAGTGATTGATTTAGGATTGTCCTACTCAAAACAATCACCTCAACGTCATAGAATAGTTGGTTACATAGACGTTGGATGCCTATCTGATCCCTACAAAGTTCAATTACAGACGGGGTATGTCTTCACGTACAATGATACAGCAATATCATGGTGATCTACCGAACAATCTCTATTGCTACATCTTTAAATCATGTTGAGATTCTTGCACTTCATGAAGCAAGCTAGAAGTGTATATGGCTAAAATCTATCATCCATTATATTCAAGGTACATGCAAATTACCTTCCACCTTGGATTCTTTTACAATTATATTTGAAGATAATGCCGCTTGCATTGCTCAAGTTTGACGAGGGTATATCAAAAGAGGCAGAACTAAGCATATATCTCCAAAATTCTTTTACACTCATAAGCTTCAACAAGATGGAAAGATTGATGTCAAACAGATATGATCTAACAATAATTTTGCTGATCTATTCACCAAAACATTACTTACGTCAATATTTGAGAAGTTGGTTTACAACATTGGCATGCGTCGATTTTGCAAGCAACGAAGATGATATATGACAAATTCTTATTGCTATAAGAGGGAGTAGTCATCAAGAAGAGCATTATAGACATATATGCACTATATATATATATATTTTAACCAGGATTTATCCCATTGGGTTTTACTGATAAAGTTTTTTATAAGGTAGTTGCAGTACAATATCACTTTAAATTTCAAAATATATTTGTGTTTCTTTACTAAGGTTTTTATCTCATTGGGTTTTTCCTTAGCAAAGTTAAATACAATTATCTTAATGTGATGGATCCCTACAATTTTATTTTAAAATGGTAAAATTTTTGAGGGAGAGTGTTATAAGTAATGGAATATTTTATCATCTTATCTCCTCAAATTTTGTACACCATCTTATACTTTGAGCTTCATACAGTCGCAATTCATGTTCAAGTAAGATTTGCTTTCTTTGTACAATATCGTAGGCTGTAAACTTTATATTAAAGGCCTTTGGATTAACGGAATGAGAAACCTTTTTCTCTATTTTATCTTTTGCTAATTTCTCTTCTTCTCTTTACATAATCACTTCTCGCACGGCCCACCATCACTTTTACCATTATTGCTTGTAGTAGCGTTATTTGTTTGTTATATTACAAATATAAGCTTCTACTTGCCATTTCACCAAGCCATTATTAAAATACCATATCATGTTTTTTTTTTATACTTATATTATAACAAATTTTATCTTGCGTTAAATTTTATCCTAGTAATTTTTCAACATTACAACCTCAAGTATTAACAATTTTTCAACTTAAAAAATAAATCATAATTTTAAAAAATATTTATGAATATAAACTTAGAAATAACATTCTTATAATAAATTTTCAGGGCTTTAGGTTAAAGATCTTGAGAAAATTCAAAATATACCTCAAATTTAAGTGTGGACTGTAAAAATGATGTTGTCCCTCAAAATTTGTATGTCATGACCCTTTATCAAGTGTCGAACACTATCAAACACTTGTCAAAGATTATCGACTACACTTGTTAGACATTGTCGAATATTATCAGAGGTTTTTCGACGCACCCATTAGACACTGTCAAATGTTAGACACAGTCATAACATGTAAATTTTCAATAATATGGTCAGTTATTTAATAAACCTTCTAATTTGGGTTATTTCCTCAATTTTCCTAAAGATCATGGGGCTTTAAAGTATATATTATTAGGATCTCTACAGAGATATGCAGAGAAATACAAACTATTTAATAAATTTTTCAAGTTTGACTTTTATTTGACTACTTGTTAGTTTAAATACAAATCAAAAGAAAAAGATAAACAAAAGTAAATAATTTACAACTATTGAAACTAAAAATCTTAAAAAATTTATCCTAAATTGACCTTCTAATCCTGCTAAAACTCCAAGAAATCTTATATAAATCCAAGATCTTTCGTAAATGGACCATGACCCTCTAGATTCTATATCATTCCACTCCTTTTGAAACAACCCTTGTCCACAAGCTTAAATCCTGATGGCTTGTTTTGAGAAAACAAATGATGGACCATAGGTTAATAGAGGGAGCTGGAGGAAAAAAAATAATTTTGATATTTTATTGGTGGGCTTCGGGTGAAGATAGGTCTAACTACTAACGATTTAGATTGTCGAGGTGGTTGTGGAAAGGATGATTATAAATTGAAAACTTCAGTTGAGATGTCTGATGTTCTCTCATAGGAACTTTGAAAACTAGAATGGTACTTGGATCAAACTTTCCAATGTCTTTGGGGATTGCACTTTGATCAAACCTTATGATGGTTTGAATTTATGGTTCCTTCCCTGTCTTTTATCTCATAACTGATCCACCTTCATCAAGAGTTTATGTGGCAATTCATCTGTTATTTTGCTTATACACTCTTGTTACTAGATTAAAAGTTTAACAACTGCTTGTTCAAGCTTCTCAGCGCATTGCTTAAGTTTCTGAATATAGTGATCCATGTCTGAACATGAATGATGGTAGGAGCTTGTGTTCAAAGCTTGGGCCAAATGTTAAGCACGCACAAAAATAATGCATAGTAAATTTTATCGGTTGTTTCAAGAGAATCACTCTCCAAAGAAATAAATAGAAATACAAATAATTTAAGAATTATTCAATTTTGACTTTTATTCAACCACTTGTCAGTTTAAATGCAAATAAAAAAGATAAAGATAAAGATAAATAAAAATAAAATAATTAACAATTATAACAACTAAAAAGACAAATTATCCTAAACTGACCTGCTAATCCTAATAAAAATCCTAAAAATCTTATGTAAATCCATGATCTTTCATAAGCTAACCATGATCTCTTGAAATCCATATCATATATACTTGGGGAATCAGGCTAGGAAACACAAATCCCATCCCCATCCTTATTTAATCTCGAGAAAATTTTCTTCTTCATTCCCCCATATTCCTTATTTTTTGCTCCACATCCCCGGCCTGAATGGACTGGAGATATGGGGGAGCCATCCCCTAAATTCACTTTTATACAAAACGATAATATTTCTACCCACTTAGAACTTCATGAATAACTTAGAAAAGTTCCACTTAATAGTTCTCATAAATCATTGAGTCCCTAAAACAATGTCAAACCCTTCTAATGAAAGGAAATAGGAACCATTGTTATGGGTTGATTTTGTGGGAATGGCATTTGATTATAGTTATTAGGATTTAGGCTCTGCGGTTTATTAGCTTGGAGCATATGTACAATGGATCCTTTGAGTCCTCGAACAGAAAGCAACTAACTTGTCGACTTTGTTGTAATAGACCTACCTTAACAAATAACCTTTTTTGAATTATTCCTATTAGTCTTGGATAGAGTTGATTTGTCGTACACGTGTGAGCTCACTAAAGAAATTATAGTTTAATTAGGACATATCTTGAATTTAAACCATCTTCAAACTCCTCTAAGACACCGTTGGATTCTCTAATTTCATTAGTCGATACCACAATAGGCATCTCCCTCTTAAGTGAAAGGAAGCGAGCACAATTGGTTCTTTGATTGAAACTAACGTTACGATAAAAATAGTCCGGATTATAGTGTAACTACACAAACCACCTATCCTAGTATCAGGGGTGGCATTTTTTCAACATGACACGCGAACACGATTTGACACGACATGGATTTCAACGGGTTTGAGTTTTGGCTTAATCGTGCTTGTGTCAGAATTTTCAACTCGTTTAATAATCGTGTCGTGTTGAGGTTAAGGGCCTTCAACCCACGAACACGATTATGACACCACACGTTTATAACACGATTAACACGAATAACATGAATATATGTTAAACCATGTTTAACATGGATGACATAGATGACATGATTATTGACACAATTTAAATAATTTGTAATTTTTATAATTTTATTATGCTAAAAGTCTAAACCTAAATCAAAAATCAAAATTAAAAAGAAAAACCTATCTCATTCCCATCTCTTCACCAGCGCCGCTCACGAACCTTTCCTCTAAAAAAACGCTTTCATCTCCTTTCTGGCTCTCCCATCCTCAATGGCCACACTCCTGCATAGAAAATCCACGAACCACTCACTACAACCTTTCTTTCCTCTCCCACTCACTCACTAATCACTTCCATTCCATTCCCAAACTCCATAATTGACCCTTCCACTTGAAACGGACCCATCTTATATTTTCTCCCTTTCTGATCTTGTATTTTTTCTCTTTTTATGGTATAGTGGAAAACATTTTTCACTATTTCCTCATCTCATCTACTTTAAATCCAGCTAAGACTGCTCAGAGACAGGCTTGCCTCTGCTCCCTCGTCGCCTCCCAAGGTTTGCTCCTCCCCCTTTCTAGATTTGTTTGATGAAACACAGCTTCATTGTCATTTGATTTGATTTGATTTTTATACCAATTTCTCTTTTATTTATTTGTATGCTATGATAACACTAACTTTTCTTTATTTATTATTATCTTATGTTTAGTTGTTTGTACCATTTAACAATACATTGTTTATTACTTATAATTAATTTATTTCCTGTCCAAGCATGATTTCCTACTTATAATTAATTTGTTTCCTTTTCAAGCATGATTTCTTATAATTTTTGTATAAATATTCATTAAAGTGAATTCATATTGAAAAAGGCTACTGTCCGTCCGCTGTAGCCGTACTACAAGTACTGTTGTAATTCCCAATGGTTGGCTAACATTAACCACATTTGCAGCATAAGAGTCAAAAGAAAAATGACAGGCCTCCCCCGGTTACTGAAACCTGCCTTTTCCCGCCTCTTAACATGTCCTTTATTTCTCAAACGGGTCATTCTACAACAGTATATGCAAAGTACTGATACAATCGTTTTTGTCCGTCTAAAACTTGTAAACGGGCTAAAAAATTTGTAACCTCCCCAGCCAAAATTTGTAAAAGATGCGGCACAGCCGGTACATCTGTACCAAAGTTATTTCTCAAACAAACTTTGATATTATTTAGTAATATTTTATTAACTTTTTGAAACTTTCATATCATTTTATTAATATTTTTTAACTTTTTTATTTTTTAAAGAAATAAAAGTAGGTCACTATAATAACCCAAAGTAATGCCGTATATAGAATTTATTAAATTAAATAAATGATAAATATTTGTTATTCCTAAAATAATATGTGCTAATTAATGAAAGAAAATATAACAACATAATGAATAAAAAAATTACATAAAAAAGAATTAGTTAAAAAAAATATTTACAGTATTTTTACAGTGATGTTTATTTTTTAACATGAAAATCCACAAAACATGGGATAGGTTGCAGTCCATCTGTTGACTTATATAGCAAGGATTGTAGCCTTGGCCAGTGATGAGATGACATTTGGCATTAGTGTGGAAAAAGAGACGAAAAAAAATTAACAGCCAACAACATGTTATCAAAACCTGCTCCACTCCCGCCTTCCATCTCAGCTTCCCCCGCCTTTTATCCCTGCCCCATCAACCTTCTGTGCAAATATTTCGTTAATATTTTTTCAAATTTACAATTTTATAAAAAGAGAAGTAAATATTATATTTTTGTAATGTTATTAAAATAATATAATTTCAAATTATATAACAAAAAAATTATTTGTAATAATCCCCAATTAATTTACTATATAGTTTATATTAAATTATGTAAATAAATTTAGGTATTGTATTTAACAATATATATAATATTTATTATTCATAAAATAATATGTGCTAACTCAGTGTATAGAATTTAATAAATTATATAAATAAAAATATTTATTATTGCTAATATAATATGTGCCAATTCAGTATATAGAATTGAATAAAGTATATAAATAAAAAAATATTTATTATTCCTAATATAATATGTGCCAATTCAGTATAGTAAAAGATATTTATTATACCCAATATAATACGTGCCAATTCAGTATAGAGAACTTAATAAATTATATAAACAAAAAATACTTATTATTATTCGTAATAAATTACTGGTTACTCTCCTGCCTTTAGATAGCTCCTCCTCCCTCTCTTGGTTGCCCCTCCCTCCCTTCTTTTAATATATTATATTAATATAATTTCAAGTATAAAATTTTAAAAAATAGAAATAGCCACCTGTTTCATTTTTTTAATATTTTAATAACTTAAGAATTTTATTAAAAGAAAAAGAGATATTATAATTTACAATTGCATTAATATAATACAATTAAAAATAATATAAATTAAATACATTACAATATTTTAAGTAAAAAAAAAGATTTCTAATAACCCTCAACTAATTCAGTATATTGATTTGGTTACATATTTAAATGAAAAATAGGTATTAAATCTAAAATAATATGTTCAACTATTTAAAGAAAAAAATAAAAAAAACAACAAATAGAACATGAAATCTTCGTACAAAATAGATTAATCTAAATAATATGTTCAACTATTTAAGGAACAAATTAAAAAAAAATCAACAAATAGAACATGAGATCTTCATACAAAATAGATTAATCTAAATAATATGTTCAACTATTTAAAGAAAAAAATAAAAAATTAACAAATAGAACATGAAATCTTCATACAAAAGAGATTAATCTAAATAATATGTTCAACTATTTAAAGAAAAAAAATAAAAGAAATCAACAAATAGAGCATGAAATCTTTGTACAAAATAGATTTGATTAATAGTATATAGATTTGATTAACATTTAAAAATTTAAATTATGTATTTCATTTAAAAATATATATTACTAGTTAAAGAAAAGAGAAGAATTTAAGAAATAAAACAATAAAAATTGGTAAATAATATAAAATATAAGTAATTTAATTTTTTTCAATAATTAAATGTATAAAAATAATGTTTTATGAAATAAATATGTACTTTAATTTTATAAAAAATAATTCAATTAAATTAAGACTTTTAAAAAAGAAGTCATTTTTTCAGAATTTTATGTTAATTTTACCAAAGTCCAAAAGAAATCATGAGTTCATTAATTGTGTTTTAAAATCTAAAAAATGTTCATAGATATATGAAGTCAAAAGAATTATTTATTTTTTTGTCAATTTGACCATAATCAATCTTTTATAGGAGTTGTAAATAATATTGGTTCTACTATAGAAAGAGCAAAATGGGCAAAAATCAAATAATTCAAAGTCCATTTAAAAGTTGTAACTAGGTATATAAAAATCTTACATATGGGCATAAAAGTGATGAATGCTTATAAAAAAGTTATAAATGGCAGTATTCTTTTAGACCAAATCCTAGCCAAAATTATTATTGCCTTTCCAAGAATGGCCATTTACCATGTCCTCTAAAAGTTGTAAATGGCGAATAAAAGTCATAACCAAATGTATAAAAATCATAAACTAGAAAATAAAGGTTAGCAAGTGAACTTACTGTTTATGCATTATGGAATTTAACTAAAATTTTTCAAGCCATATAAAGTCGTAAATAAATATATAAAAGTCATAAACAAGGCTATAAAGTTGTAAATCGCTGTATAAAAGTTGTAAACCTCACTGTTCCTTTTTTGAAAATCTTAGTTAAAAGCACTGTTGGCCCTTCAACATATCTTATCAAATCGTAAATAATGAATAAAAGTCGTAACCGAAGGTAAAATAATCGTAAACAATAAAAAAACTAGTAATCAAAGTGACTGTTCATGTCTTAACTGTAGTTTGACAATGCTATATCAAAGTCGTAGTCGAATATATAAAAGTCATAAATAAGGCTATAAAAGTTATAAATTGATATATAAAAGTCGTAAATCTCACTATTCCTTTTTATGAAATCCTAGCCAAAAGCACTGTTGCCCTTTAACATATCGTATAATAGTCATAAATAATAAATAAAAGTCATAACGGAAGGTAAAATAATCATAAATGAAAAATAAAAGTCGTATTCAAAGTTTTATTCATGTCTTACGGAATTTAACTAAAATTTTTCAAGGCCATATAAAAGTCATAACTGGACATATACAAGTCGTAAAAAATGCTATAAAAGCTGTAAACATCGATAAAAAAGTTGTAAACGATACTATTCCTTTTAATCAAATGCTGGCAAAAAATATTATTCATCTTTTCAAGAATGCCCCTGCATTATTTCGTATAAAAGTCGTAAACAATGAATAAAAGTTGTAATTCAACGTATAAAAATTGTAAAGAGGGAGAAAAAGTCGTAATCAAAGTTACTGTTCATGTCTTATAGAATTTAACTAAAATTTTCCAAGACCATATAAAAGTCATAACTAGACATTTACAAGTAGTAAAATATACTATAAAAACTGTATATCCCTATATAAAAGACGTAAACCACGCTATTCCTCTTTATGAATCCTACCCAAAACTATTGTTCATATTTCCAAGAATGCCCCATTACGATTTTGTGAATTTTGTAGCTCAACTTGTGTAGTACAGGCAGAAAAATGGCATAGGAGCGCAGCTGGAGCGGCGCAGGCGTGCCAAAATCCACATCAGATGCAATATTAGACATGTCAAAACAGTGTTGGGGCAGTGATGCAGAGTTGATGCAGTGATGCAGATCATTTGGCCAGAGAGTTTGCGCAGGTGCACAAGTAATGTTGCGCAGGGGTGCGATACTGTTTCTTAGTCAAAAGAATTTCTTGTTACACAAGTAAACGACCTATAAGCCTTCGAATATAAATAGGGGATGTGTTTTTCAGTGTAATACAGTTCTGAGAGAGCTGAAAAGACAGAAAATAAAGAGGGTTAGAGCTTAGAGAGATTGGAAGCCTTCTTGGAGTGTGAGAGACTAAATTTCTTCTAGTTGTCCCTGCAAACACTCTTGCATCTCTTTGTTTTTACTACAGTGGATTGATCATCACCAGCAACTGGATGTATGATCATATATTATGGTCTGAAGTAGTATAAATCCTTGTGTCATTGTGTTCTTACTTTACTTTACTTTTGTTGGGGTGTGTGTTTAATCTCCTGGATTAATTCCCCAATAAGTTACTTGTGAGTGTGTGTGCTGCTCTTCTTCACAACAATTGGTATTAGAGCATGGTTACGACTATTTGGGGTTTTTGGTGGCCAGAAGTTCTTAGCACAACAGATGTTCGATAAAAGTCTCGACTTATAACTGCACAGTATGAGAGGTGTTCGAAGAAATTCCTATGATGGCTGCATCAACTAGTAAGTACAAGATTGAGAAGTTTGATGGCAGTGATGACTTCACAATTTGGAGGATGAAAATGCTGGCCTTGTTAGGCAACTTGGGATTAGATGAAGCTCTTGGGGGCGAAAGCAAGGTGTCGGAAAGCTATAATGCTGAAAAGAGGAGCGATATCATGAAGAGGGCCTATAACACGTTAATTCTTTGCTTGAGCGACAAGGTGTTGACGCAAATCTCTCAGATGAAAACACTGGCTGAGGTATGGTTAAAGCTTGAAAGTCTTTATATGATGAAAAATCTGTCAAGTAGGTTGTGTTTAAAGGCAAAATTCTTTACTTTCAAAATGGTTGATATAAGAACTTGCAAGATCACATTGATGAATTTAACAAACTGTGCTTGGATTTAGAAAATATACAAATAGAATATGATGATGAGGATAAAGCTTTGGCACTGTTACATTCTCTTTCAAAATCATATGAGACGTTTGTAGATATTTTGAAGCATGGTCAGGAAACCTTGTCACTTAATGATGTGATTGGTGCATTGAATTCTAAAGATCTCCAAAGGAAGAACGAGTTGGGTGAACACTCAGGTGAAGGGCTGCATGTTAGAGGTAGGAGTGACAAATGTGATTAAAAAGGCAAGTTACAATCGAGGTCAAAGTCAAAGGGGAAGAAAGCTGTAAAATGCTTCTACTGTCACGAAGAGAGGCATATTAGGAGGCTTTGTCCCTTTAAGCAAAAAGAACGACAAAGGTAAAGAACTAGAAAAGGGTGATGCTGTAATTATAGAAGATGGATATGAGAGTTCAGATGTGCTAGTCGTGACTACAAAAAACTCGAAAAAGCAAATCGGTTTTGGATTCCGGTTGTTTGTTTCACATGATGCCAAATAGAAGCTGGTTTAAGTCTTATGAGAAGAATGACTGCGAAAAAGTTTTGTTGGGTGACAGCAAAGCTTGGAGGGTGGTAGGCATAGGGACAGTTCGAATAAAAACTCATGATGGCATGGAAAGAGTTTTAACGGCTGTGAGGCACATTCCAGAGTTGAAGCCGAATTTGATTTCACTTGGTACGCTGGATTCAAATGGCTGCAATTACAAAGAAGAGAATGACACCTTGAAAGTTACAAAAGGATCCTTGGTGGTAATGAGAGGTGTGAAGGAAAACGGTTTGTATATTCTCTAAGGTAGCACTATAATTGGAGAAACGGGCTCGGTAATCGGGCATGGATGATAAAGCCTACTTGTGGCATAAGAGGCTTGGTCATGTGAATGAAAGGGGGCTTCAAGAGCTACAGAAGCAAGGACTATTATGTGGTAATAAGTTGGAGAAATTGGAGTTTTGTGAGCATTGCGTTCTTGGCAAATCGACTCGGGTAAAATTTGCTTCATCATCTTATACAACGTAAGAAACTCTTAGCTATGTCCGTTTAGATCTATGAGGTCTGTCTAAACATGCAACTTTAGGTGGAGGAAGATACGTCATGTCCATAATTGATGACTGCTCAATGAAGGTGTGGGTGTACATCTTGAAGACTAAGGACGAGGCACTCCAAAAATTTAAGCATTGGAAAAAGATGATTGAAGTCCAAACGGGTAGAAAAGTTCAGAAACTTAGAACTGATAATGGTATGGAGTTCTTGAATGAAGAGTTCAACTGCTTTTGTAACAATGAGGGAGTGGTGAGGCATGAAACGGTGCCTGGTACACCGCAGCAAAATGGCTTGGCTGAAAGGATGAATAGAATGCTTCTTGAGAGGGTGAGATGTATGTTGTTGAGTTCTGGGTTGCCCAAGAAATTTTGGGGAGAAGCAGTCAACACAACAGTATACTTGATTAATAGGTGTTTGTCAGCGACTATTGGCTTCAAAACACCTGAAGAAGTGTGGACATGTTCACCTCCGAGCTATAGTCATTTGAGGGTGTTTGGTTGTGTGGCGTATGCACATATCAAACAAGATAAGCTAGAGCCAAGGGCAAGGAAATGCATGTTTGTTGGCTATCCAGAAGGTGTGAAGGGGTACAGATTGTGGTGGCAAGAGTTTAATGCTTCGAAGTGTTTCCTAAGCAGAGATCTCACCTTTAAAGAATCGGAGTTCTATTTTAGGGGCTATTCAAAACCTTAGTCGATACCTAGTGATGTTGCTACAGATGCAGATAGTGTTAGGACTAAGGTGGAGCTCTATGAGACTAAAGATTCTCGAAAGGAAGAGGAAGGTGAAACGGATGAACATGATGACATTGAGGAAGTCCTTGATGAGTCTGACTACTTGAGAAACTATCAACTAATAAGAGATAGTGCTAGGAGGACAGTGGCACCACCGATAAGGTATGGATACGTTGATCTTATAGCTTTTGTGTTGTCAATATAAGAGGAGATTGATAGTAATGAGTCTAGAAGCTATAGGGAAGCGATGGCTTGTGGAGATAGAAATCATTGGCAGTCAGCAATGCTGGAAGAAATGGATTCTTTGAATAAGAATCGTACCTGGATTTTGGTTGATAACACTACTAGATAGAAGGTAGTAGGTTGCAAATGGGTTTTCAAACGAAAAGAAGATGCTTGTGGTGAAGAAAAGCCTAGGTACAAGGCTAGGCTGGTGGCAAAAGGATTTACGCAAAGGAGGGCATTAATTTTAATAAGGTTTTCTCTCTAGTCGTAAAACACACGTCGATTATAGTACTACTGGCTCTAGTAAACCAGTTTGATATGGAGTTAGAGCAAATGGATGTCAAAATCGCGTTCCTCCATGGTAATTTAGAGGAGAGGATTGTGATTGCACAACCGGAGGGTTTTGTGAAAGTAGGAATTGAATAGAAGGTGTATTTGTTGAAGAAATTCTTGTACAGCCTCAAGCAGTTACTAAGGCAATGGTATTTGAAGTTTGATGATTTCATGATCAAACATGAGTATGCCATAAGTAAATACGATAGTTGCGTATATGTGAAGTGGTTGAAAAATGGAGTTGGGATTTTTTTGTTGTTGTATGTTAATGACATGTTGATTGCATCAACAAACATGGAAGAAATTTGGAAACTAAAATCATAGCTGAGCAAGGAATTTGAGATGAAAGATTTGGGTTCTGCTAAAAAGATCTTGGGGATGAAGATCGGTTGAGATAGAGATAGAGGCTTATTATTTCTATCTCACGATGACTACACTCTCAAGATGCTTGAGAAGTTCAACATGGCTAGTGCAAAGAAGGTGCAGACTCCTTTGGCAGCTTACTTTAAACTTTCATCGACACAGTCTCCTACTACAGATGTTAAGAATGCGGAGATGGGCAAAGTTCCTTAATGCGAGTGCTATTGGGAGTTTGATGTACTCTATGGTATGTATGAGATTGATTGGCATGCATAGCTAGCTTGGTGAGTCGTTTCATGACGAATCCGAGTAGAAATCATTGGGAAGCTGTCAAGTAGATATTCAAGTATCTCAAGGGTACTTAAAGCTATGAATTAGTGTATGAGAAAAGCAAAGACATGGATAGGAAGCTGATGGGTTATATGGATGTAGATTTTACGGGTGACCTTGACAAAAAAAAGTCGTTAACCGGTTATGTGTTCATGTTGTTTGGTTACACCGTTAGTTGGAAAGCCAATTTGCAATTAGTTGTGGCTTTTGCGACAACTGAGGCATAATATATAGCTGTTACAAAGGCTATGAAAGAAGCATTATGGTTGCAAGGGCTTGTTGGTGAGTTTGGTGTAAAGCAAGACAAGGTAAAAGTGTTTTATGATAACCAAAGTGCAATACGTTTGACCAAAAATCAAATGTATCACAAGAGAACCAAATACATAGATATCAAGCTGTATTTCATCAGAGATATCATTGCTGAAGGGAAGGTTTCAGTAGTTAAACGTCATACTGAAAGAAATCCGGCAGATGTGATTACTAAGCCCGTTACGAGTGTCAAGTTCAACACTTCTTTGGATTTGATACAAGTGACGGATGGACCGTTCTAGTTTGGAGATGGACATGGCTGGAATCTACTATGGTAGTTTATAGTATGAAAATACAAGCTTGATCCAAGGTGGAGATTTGTAAAGTGTGTGGCTCAACTTGTTTAGTACAGACAAAAAAAGGGCGCAGGAGTGCAACTGGAGATGCGCAGGAGCGCCAAAATTTGCATCAGATGCAGTATCAGACATGTGAAAACAGAAAGTTGGTGCAACGGCACAGATAATTTGGCGCAATGGTGCAGATCATTTGTTGTAGCGGCACGGATTCTGGGTTTGCGGATTTTCTGGGTAGAGAGTTCATGCAGGTGCGCAAATAATATTGCGTAGGAGCGTGATTCTATTTCATAGTAAAAATAGGGTATGTTGTTACACAAGTAAACGACCTATAATCCTTGGACTATAAAAAGGGGATGTCTTTTTCAGTGTAAAAGGAGTTTTGGGAGAGCTGAAAAGAGAGAAAATAAAAAGGGTTAGGGTTTAGTGAGATTGGAAGCCTTCTTGGAGTGTAGAGGCTAAATCTCTTCTAGTTGTCCCTATACACGCTCTTGTATCTCTTTGTTTTTACCATAGTGGATTGATCATCACCAGCAACTGGATGTAGGATCACATATTGTGGTCTAAACCAATATAAATCCTTGTGTCCTTATGTTCTTACTTTGCTTTATATTGCTTGGGTATGTGTTTAAACTCTTAGATTAATTCTGCAATAAGCTACTTGTGAGTGTGTGCCGCTCTTCTTCATAACAGTTGGTGCAGCGGCGTAGATCATTTGGCACAGTGGTGCGGATTCTGGGTTTGCAAATTTTTTGGGCAGAAAGTTTGCACAGGTGCGCAAGTAATATTACGCAGGAGAGCAATACTGTTTCTTAGTCAAAACAGGATTTCTTGTTACACAAGTAAACGACCTATAAGACTTAGACTATAAAAAGGGGACGTGTTTTTTAGTGTAATAGAGTTCTGAGAGAGCTGAAAAGAGAGAAAATACAGAGGGTTAGGGTTTAGAGAAATTGGAAGCCTTCTTGGAGTGTTAGAGGTTAAATTTCTGCTAGTTGTCCCTGTAAACACTCTTGTATCTCTTTGTTTTTACCATAGTGGATTGATCATCACCAACAACTCGACATAGGATCATATATTGTGGTCTGAACCACTATAAATCCTTGTGTCTTTGTGTTCTTACTTTGCTTTAGTTTTGCTTGGGTGTGTTTAATCTCCTAGATTAATTCTGCAATAAGCTGCTTGTGAGTGTGTGCGCCGCTCTTCTTCACAATAGATTTCATATAAACATTGTAAATTATGAATAAAAGTTGTAACTAAATGTTAAAAAATCGTAAATGAGAAAATAAAAGTTAGAATGAGAGTCGCTTACATGGCTTATGGAGTTTAACTACAATTTTTCGAAGCTTTATAAAAGTCCCAATTGGACATATAAAAGTTGTAAAGAAAGGCATAAAAATTGTAAATTCTTATGTAAAAGTCGTAAATTATACTATTTCTTTCACCAAACCCTAAGCTGAAATTACTGTTTATATTTCCAAGAATGCCCCTTCGCTAATTCGTATAAAATTCGTAACTATGAATAAAAGTGGCAACTGAATGAAAAAAATCATAAATCGAAAAATAAATGTTGTAATGGAAGTCATTGTTCATGCTTTATGAAATTTAAGTGAAATTTCCCAAAGGCTTATAAAAGTCATAACCGGACATATAAAAGTCATAAACAACGCCATAGGAGATGTAAATACTGTTCATGGATTATGAAGTTTAACTACAATTTTTCGAAGTCTTATAAAAGTCATAGCCGAACATATAAAAGTCGGAAGCAACGCCATAGAAGATGTAAATACTATTTTTGGCTTATGTAGTTTAACTACAATTTTCCCAAGGTTTATAAAGTTGCAACTGCACATATAAAAGTCGTAAAGAAAGTCATATTAGTTATAAATTTCTATGTAAAAGTCGTAAACTGCACTATTTCTTTTACCAAACCCTAGTTGTAATAGGCACTATTCCTTTACACCAAAATATAGCGAAAATTACTATTCTTCTTTCCAAGAATGCCCCTTTATTATTTCGCAAAAAGTTGTAAACGGTGAATAAAAGTGATAACCAAATGTGTAAAAGTTGCATATATCAAAATAGAAGTCATAAACAAATCTACTATTCATGTCTTATAGGAGTTAACTATAATTTCGTAAAGCTTCATAAAAGTCATAAGCAAGCACATAAAAGTCGTAAAAAGGAATATGAAAGTTGTAAATATCTATATACAAGTTTTAATCGGTAGTATTCCTTTTCATCAAATTATAGCTAAAATTACTTTTCATCTTTCCAAGGATGCTCCTTTATCATTTTGTATAAAAGTCGTAGATAATGAATAAAAGTCGTACCTAACCGTATAAAAGTTGTAAATGTCAAAATAAAAGTCATAAATGAATTTACTGTTCATGCCTTATGGGTGTTAACTAAAATTTTTTAAAGCCTTATAAAAGTTATAACCAGACATGTAGAAATCATAAATTGAGATATAAAAAGTTGTAATTGATACTATTCCTTTTCACCAAATTATAGCCAAAATTACTTTCCAAGAATTCTCCTTTGTTATTTCATATACAAGTTGTAAACAATGAATAAATGTCGTAACCGAATATATAAAAGTTGTAAATAATAAAATAAAAGTCGTAAATGAATTTATTGTTCATGCCTTATGGAAGTTAACTAAAATTTTCTAAAGCCTTACAAAAGTCATAACCGGTATATAAAAGTTGTGAACAAGGATATAAAAATTGTAAATGCCTGTAAAAAATTTGTAATCGGTATTATTCTTTTCTGCCAAATTACAGTCGAAACCATTGTTCATGGGTAAAGTTGTAAACCAAGAATAAAAGTCGTAATCCGACTTATAAATCTTGTTTCTTCAAGTGTTTTTCTTCTCTCAACTATATTTGTTCTCCTACAACTCCATCGCCACCTTGACGCCTTAGACTGATCAACCCATCTGCTACTAGCTTGAATGAAAACTAAACATCGGCTTTAAATGAACCCATCTTCTCTCTTTGCTCGCTGCGTGGCATATTTGGTCTATCAAACTTTCAAAAGTGAACCACATTTACATTGTCATGATTGAGAGAAGATAAGGGCTTATCGTGAGAATAAGGCAGGTTGCTGGTGACCTTTACTTCATCAATGACAAAATTTCGACAAGGGTGACTAGGCAGTGGCATGTTGGTTTAAAAGGAACTGTAGTTGGACAAATAGGAGGGCTGAGCAGTTTTGATGATTATTTGTGTCATAGCCCTCCCCTGCAACCAAACAGAATGGTTTTCGACTTCCGAATTTCTTTGTTTGGTCGGGGAGATTTTGTCCTGGTGTAGCATTTTCATTTGCTGCCATGGATTCGCGCCTTCTTTTTTTAATTATTTTGATAACATTGCTTTTTATTAAATTATAATTTATTACTAAATAAAAATTGTTAATAAATTTTTAGTAAGGATACAAATAATTATTATTCTCACTTTATATTGGATTTTTTTCACTATTTTAAGTTGTAGAAACTAAAATATAATCATTTAAATTATATAGTTTATTTTTTATACAGATATATATACACACACTTTCAAGAAAAAAATTTTAAGTTGATGGGTGGTGTTTGTTTATATGTTTTAAGTTTTTGTTAAATTTTGGAAAGAATATGTGAGTAATTTAATTTTTTTTAATTTTAGAAATGATAAATGGATGATATTGGTTTGTATTGGTAAATATGCGTTTAAAAAAATATATCTTAGAAATGGAAACAAAGACCACTATTAATGTTTACGTCATTTTCTTTTCTTAGGGTGTAGTTTCTTAAATTTTTGCAAACTTACTTTTGTGAAATTTATGAAATGAGTAATTATTTAATTAAAAATGTCATTATTTCAATTTATTTTTTTAAAAGTATATCAATTGGTGACTCTTAAAATTATTTATGGTATGTAAAAACTCTTATTTTACAACTCATATATATTATACATATTAAGGAGTAAAAATAATTCAAAATTAAGCAGGTATGCTTTTAGCATTCATTCATCAAATTTTGTCATTTATAGTATCAAAACAGCAACATTAGTCTACATTGCATAAGTTAATTATAACAAATAATTATGTTTTAATATACGTAGGTGGAAATCGAGAAAGATGTTCGATGTTTGAATATATTTATTTTATAATCTTACTTATAATTGTTTTAACCAATTATTTATTAATTTGAGTATTTCAAAAGATTATTCAGATATCATTTTATATTTAATTAAGTAATCATATTTTAAAGAAAATAAAAGTGGATAGCTTAGATATATGAAGCAATTAAGTGATTATTATTATTATTATTACTCGAAGTCTGAATTTTACTTATTCTCATACATTTTTACTTTTACGTGTTTATACTTTTTGACTTAAGTGTGCTTCTTAGCTAATTATAATTGAACATTTTATAAGAATTCAACATAAACCTAAATCCTATATATGGTTTAAGTGATTAGTCATCAAAATAGTATAAGATAATAGTATATATGAGAATGAATCATTTCCTACCCAAAGCATTGATGTAGAATTAATTTGGAAAATAACTCTAACCATATATACAACGCAGTTACTTAATGAATTAATTTACTTGTGTAAATGTTTGTAATTACTTAATTAGTTATTTAATTTAATTGTATAAATGTATTTTATAATTTAAATCTTGTATTGGATATTACTTTACCATATACAATATATCAGTGTAATTCCTAGTTAAAGTATATATGTATGTATATATATACAAGAACGATAGATTATATTGTATTATACATGTGACTAATAGAATCTATTATGTCGATATATATATTTATAAAACACTATATTAATTTAATATAAAATTTATTGACTTTTGACTATTAAAAATTTTTAACATCATCCTACCATATATTATATATTCAAAACAGTGAAAGATGCAATACAATATCTATAATTAACTTATTGATCTTTATTGTAGATTACCTTAACTTTTTAATTAAAAAAAATTATTTACTTGCAAATAATAGATAATAGCTTAGTGAACATTACTTTATTATAATTTTATATGCATACAAATCAATTAAATATTAAAAGTCTTATAACAAATCATGTTACTTTATCACATATAAATCTAATGAACCTAATAAAATCATTGCTTTATGATATGTTTCATGTGTATCAATACTTGTACAATATTATATGTATACAATACAGAACAATAAGACACTATATAATACACTTTATTAATATTCACTAAATATCATGTTAATCAAGTAATTTTTTTTTTACAAATTTAAATATTAGAAGGATTATTATTTTAATCTATGCTATCTATTTATAACAAGCATGAAATTGTTTGGTGTGACATCTGGATAATGAAAATCCCTCGTTAAAGTTCTACATAAATATTTCTAAATCATTTTAATAGAATTATGAAGAGTATCTAAAAAATTAAGTAATTAACTTTATATCTAATTGTTTTTATCAATTCTTATCATATATGCAAATCAATAAATTAATTCATGTTATTTTTCTATTATCTTAACATTTAATAAATCCAATTCAAATAAAAATTTCCCGTTTATTTTGATTGATTAATAAGTTATGAATTACATTAATATTATAACTTTATTTTCATAATTATCTTAATTAATATAAATCTAATTTGAAATTTCTATACGTAGCTTAATTAGTTAATAATCAAACTATTATAATATAATATTAAATAGAAGGATTATGTTTCTACCCAAACTTGAGTTGAAAAATTAATTTTTTTTTCATATATACATGTTTACTTTAAGAAATAAATTTAATCTACAAATTTTGAATTAAATATGAATCAATATCTAAATGCTTAGTTTCTAAACATATGGAAAATTTTAAAAATTTTATTATTTATATTATAAATATCGAATAATATTATCATTAAGTAGTTAAATTTGTAAATTTTTATAAAGAAAAAGACTTGTATTACAAATAATTTGAGTTTCATAATACACTTAATTATAATATTGAAAGTTAAAATATTTTATGCCATCTAAATCGTATTCATACAACTCATGATTTGTCCACAAATATTAAAAAAATTTATAATTATTAGAAGTTCATAATTCATAATACATTATTCAAGAATCCCTACAATCATAACATTCCATCTTCCAAATAATTTTTGACAACCTGTACCAAAAAACAAAAATAAAAATATTATTACATTATTTCAAAAAAAGAAAAAGAAAAAGCAAATTAGCATAATAGAAATTATAACATTCTAATGTAATTACCGAATCAAGAAAATAATTAAAACTTGTTCACTTTATAAAACCTTTTTTTTTCAAATAACAAATCTTATATATATTTTCCTTCTTAAACTCCACCACTCTACTCAGTAGAGAAATAAATAAATGAAACTAATCAACAGAAAACAAAACTTCTAAAAAAAATCAATTTTTTTTATAAGCCAATATACTAGCTATAGAACAAAACCCTAACTTAGCGTCATACAAAACATTACCCTAATTTAGAAAATATAACTTCAAAAAGAAATCAATTTTCCAAGACCTCACTTTCGATGCAATGACATGCATCCATTTTTATGTTGTCATCACAAAAGCATTGCAACATTAAATCTGGCTAAACAAATAACATTACAACATTAATTAATATATCTCAACTAAGAAAATATACTTCTCTTTCAATAGAAAACTATGAATTCAAAACTTTTATCCCCTTCCATCCTTCATAAAACATTCTCCCTAGCCAAACACAAAATAGGAAAGCTTCATCAGATCAAATAAGTTTCACAAATACCACAATCTGTATGGTATGCATAAAGACAGTGTACTTTTTTTCTATTTCACTCATAATCCAGCTAAATAACTCTTCTGAACCCAGTCATAACAAGCAAAATCAAAATTCTACCAGTGAACCAGACAAGGAAAGGAGAGTATTTGCACAAATTCTCAAATTTCATATCTTAACAGGTGTGAAATCTAATGGCCTTCATATTAGAGAATCAAGTAGGATAACCAGTAATAAAGAAATCAAATTGTGATCCAGAGCAGGATGAAAGCAAAGTCTGCTCTTAACTTCCAACATAGTATACATAATTTGGGCATCAAAATACTAAGTACATTCAATCGCAGTGGAATAGGTCACATTTCTTACTGGTAAATCGTTATATAATATCACTAAATAATCTTAAGTATCTACAAAACAATAAACTGATTGATGTTAAAGCACTTTCTACATATTTATTACAAATGTTTCATGCATCGTCAAAGGCATATTCCAAGAAGGAGTTTTCTTTGAATAGATAGAGATTTAGAATCCTCAAGACAAACTTGTTAAACACAGCACTTACCTTTACTTGAGAGTGCCATATTTTGTTTCGAAGCCAATAATTCCCTAAAAGGAAGAAAATATAAGATGATCAATCAAGCAAATAAGTTGACATTGAAACAAATATGTAAAGTTAAAAAAAAAAAGGACAAAGTGCAGTACAAATAGCAATGTGAAATTAAAAAAAAAAAAAGCAATGACAATGACCTTCGAAGTGAACATTTTGTCTTCTAAGTTCACACGTGGACCTAATGTAGTTTCATGAAAAAATGGCAACTTTAGTTCTTTAGGATGTATGCCCGTATTACCCAACAACTTGAATTGTCCTATATCACTGCAAATGTGTTGGCTAGAAGGCAAGAAAACTATTCCAACTCCACCAGCACCAGTGATGAAAAACAATGTGACAAGAAAGACAAGTTTCAGGATAGAAGTGAGTCATAAAATATTCCTACAAATTTCCAACTTTAGCACCATAAATTCCACAAGAAAAGGGAGCTGCGCTGGTCTAAACTAAAAATAACAGAGTCAAATCCAATAATAACATCCCCAAAAGATTTTTAACACCTAAATCCGATCATTTTTCTTCTATGTTCCTTTTTTCTAAACCCAAAAGATAGAATGTAAATGGGTTATGTACATTGTATTTCCACAATGAAAACAGGAATCTTAATATGGAAGCGAATACAACAATGCAACAATAAATTTCCTAGTTCATTTCAACTTAGACTATGGACGAATAGTTCTATGCTGCAACACATATGAAGAAAACCCATTACTTGGCAGAAATCAATTCAATCCTTTTAAAAGATTACTTGGATTCAAGCCATCACATGAATAAAAGATGGCTTGGGACAATCTAATATGAACATACATTAATCATCACATGAATGAACATTTGATTTTTTTCTCCTCATTTTTTGTTGAAGATCTCTGGCTTTCAATACAAGAGGAAAATTACAGTCATTAATTATTATTTGTAGTAAGCTCTAATAATCATATTAACAATAATTCCAATCATTGTTGTTCTGGCTTGCACTATAATACATTGACATCATTGTCTAATGAGGCATACAAAAACTTTAAATATGAGCATCAAGAAATCAATGAACAAGGAAAAATACAATTGAGATGATTTACAAAATTGAAAGGATTTACAGGCAAATATTGCAAGATAAAATTATGGGTGTCACTACCTAACACAGTTTCCAAATGCACGATGAGATGTCAGAAGGACAAAACATCAATACCAGCTTTCAAAATGGGAATTCCCCTGGCTTACCATTTATAATTTCTATTATTATATTTTTTCTTTCTTAACAGACTCAATATAATTTAAAATTGAGCATGATTGTCTTGCTAGAATAAAAAAGAAGGAAATGCTTTCACTAAAAGCGTTACATCAGTTTTCCATATCAATGCGAAATAATTTCATTTTTCATTTATTTCCCTCACTTTCTCATCAACTAAACAAACACCAAATCATCAACCATAAAATAACAAAACCTTAACTACAAAAAATCATCATCTCTCCAAATCAATGCATTTCACAAAATTAAAAGAAACTAGAGCATACAATCATGACAATCACAACTACAAACTCTATAATATCAACCCATCAAAATTTTTCTATGAACATGCAAAAATCATGAAAAGATCAAACCAAAAAGTAATGGAACGATAACAATAACCAAAGCATAATAATGGCCAAAACTGGAAAGAAAATGGGCGAAAGTTGGATGAAACAAAAATTCACAAAATACAACAAGAATTGGAGAATCAAGAAGCATCTTGATCTAGCAAAGAGAAAAAAAATCATTACAGTTTGATGGGCGAATCAGAGAACAAAAAATAAATTAAGAAATCCTAACTCACAGAGCAAAAAAACTAAGAGATTAGAAAATCTAGAAAAAAGAGAAACAGATTCTGAATGAAGATCTACAACAAATTGACAAGTTTAAATGTACCTATAAAATCGATTGCAGCATGTTCTCAAGTAGATTTACGCAAGGAGGGGTTACTGTGCAGAGCTTTGGATCGATCGATTGAATGAGGATGGATTGATTGAAGTGGGTCTTTTGGATGTTTGAAAGCACTGTGATGTCCTTCATCAAAACCCAAGGTTGACTATCATGGAGATGGTGGATGGCTTTTGAGCTCTATTGGATGAGTGCTGTTTCTCCAAGACCCAGCGTTGAACACAACTGGAATAACCAACACTAGGTAAATCTTGCTAAAAACAGCCTAGTGAAGGAGAGCCTTTGGATTAGATGCTTAAGCTAAGTCCCTAATCCAACAGCCTATGAAATTGTTATATCAGTCCAACTATTGGACTATAGTGCGACTCCTTTTTATTGATTGTTTCAATATTGTAGAAGAAAAATATAGGAATTTATTTCAAAATCTTGTAATATCAAGTTACTTTGAGAAATAATTACTAGTTAGAAATTGTGTTGGTTATATATTTCTCTAAAAATGGATTTTTTTTTTGTTGGTTGTAATGTAATTTTGCAGAACATACTATTGCACAAGCTTGAATTGGAGTGTAGATGGAAGCACATTGTTTAGCGATTATATAGATGGTGTCATCAAAGTGCTCCAAGAACTATTTAAGGTTTTGTTTAAAATGTTTTCAAGGATATTTTGGTTTTCCTTTATTCAGAATGTTACATGGCTTTGCCTTTGCCATTTTGGTTTGGCTTATTATTTAAATATTAATATTACATTGGTTTTCCTAATTCTGAGTTGTAGTTTTCTTCATAATTTTAATATTGTCCTTGCATTTGAAGTTTGTATGGACTCGTAGTGTTGATGAGCATCAAGCTAAGCTGGACACGCATGAAATCAGAGCTTCTACAGGCTGATGCATTGCTGATTGAAATTAGTGTTGTTGTGTCAAAAATCAGTTAGTTGATTAGCTGCAGTTGTAGTAAAACATTATGTTAAAACATGTATAGGAATATGTCTCATGTAATTGCTGAAAAGTCAAGTGATAGCTGACTCAGCAAAGTTGTTAGACAGTTAAAATTCTTTCTTGTATGTATATATATTGATGTACGCTTGCTTAAGTATTAAGCAAAGTTTTATCCAGAAATTAATAAAAAATAATTCTGTCTTCTCTTCATGGTATCAGAGCCAAGAGACGAAAGTCATGGCCAATTTTCCTACATTTTCTCACCTGCCAAACAATCCTGACAGATCAAATTTCAATTTCTCACAAATGAATTTCTTGAATCCGCCACTACCTAGCTTACCCTCTCTATCTTTCAAACTTAATAAGAGCAATTTCAGCTTCTGGAAGTCACAAATTTTTCCAGCTTTGAGTGCGTATGGACTTGAAGATTTTCTCACTGGAGAAAGAACTTGTCCTCCATCAGTTGTTGAGATCCAAGCCTCTGATGGATCCTCTGTCATCTCAACTCAAAATAATCCAGAATATACCTTATGGTGTCGCATGGATAAACTGATTCTCAGCTGGCTTTTAGCTTCAATTTCTGAAACAATGTTTGGATATGTTGTTAAGTGTAAAAGCTCCTTTGAGGTATGGCAAACTCTTGACAGATTATTTGTCCCTCAATCTAAATCTCAATTAATGAATTTGCGAAGTATGCTTCAAAACACAAAGAAAGGTTTAATGTCTGTTGCTGATTACATTCTAAAAATGAAAGAAATTGGAGACAAGATTTCTGCTACTGGAAATCTCATGACTGATGATGAGTTGTTAACATACATTTATGGAGGCTTAGGTCCAGAATTTGAATCTGTTGTAGTTAACCTTACTTCCAGAACTGATTTCATCACCATTGAAGAAGCTCAACTGCATTTAGAATCTCACGAGCAAAGACTTGCTCAGTACAATTCGAATTATAATGTTAATATGCAAAGTGCTAGTGTAGCTCACTTCTCTGCTACTGGTCTTCCTTCGTACTCTGCCAACTTTGCTAAGAAATTTAACAGTGGAAATCAGTACTCATATAAGCAGTCATCATAACCATTTCATTCTCAGTATTCTCAATTCTTTAGAGGAGGTTCACAAAATAACAGAGGCAGGGCAAGAGGAAAGAACTTCAATAGAGGAAAAATTATCTGTCAAGTGTGTGGAAAAGCTGGACACTCAGCAATTCAATGTTATCATAGGTTTAATATTCAATATCAAGGTCCTATATCTCACACAAACAGAGCAGGTGTGGTAAGTGCAAATAACAATGTGGTTGGACCTCAAACAAGTCAGAGTTCTCAAGGCTTTCAAGGCAATTCTCAAGCATTTGTTGCTAGTCCTTCTACTGTGAATGATCCATCCTGGTACATGGACAGTGGAGCCACAGATCACATTACCTCCAATTTGAACAATCTCACAGTTCAAGCAGATTACAATGGTCCTGAGCAGCTCATTGTTGGAAATGGTAATACTCTTCCTATTCAGCATGTTGGTTCTGCAGAATTAAATTCCTTATATCCTGGTAGAGTTCTTTCTTTAAACAAAATTCTTCATGTTCCTAAAATAACTAAGAATTTACTTAGTGTATCTCAATTTACAAAAGATAATGGTGTTATTGCTGAATTCTATGATACTTTCTATCTCATTAAGGACAAAATTTCAGGGAGAATTCTGCTTCAAGGAACACTTGAAGATGGCTTATATAAACTGCATGTGCCAACTGCTAGATCTTCTTCACTTGGTTTTCTTTCTAAGTCTGTAAATTCCTCTCAGAATTGCATTTCTATTCCTACTGCTATGTTAAGTGTCAGTTGTAATCAATTTGATCTATGGCATAGAAGGTTAGGACATCCTAATTGTCAAGTTGTATCTAGAATATGTAAACTTCTTTCTCTGGATGTTACAAATGCTACTAAACAAAGCTTTTGTTCATCATGTCAGTATGGTAAAGCTTGTCAAGCTACATTTCCAAGTTCAAGCAATAAAACAAAATTTCCTTTAGAACTTGTTCATTCTGACATCTGGGGACCTGCTCCTCTTTCTTCTGTAGAAGGTTATAGATACTATGTGCACTTTGTTGATGATTTTACAAAATACACTTGGATATTTCCCCTTCGAACCAAATCTGAAGTGAAACAAATCTTTATTAACTTTCATACTCTTGTTGAAAAACAATTTGAAAAGAAACTTAAGTGTGTGCAAACAGATTGGGGGGGTGAATACAGAAGTCTTTTACCTTATCTCACAACTCAAGGCATCCTTTTTCGACATCCTTGTCCTTATCAGCATCAACAGAATGGGAGAGCTGAGAGAAAACACAGACACATTGTAGAAACTGGCCTAACTCTCCTAGCTCAAGCATCCATGCCACTTCATTTTTGGTGGGATGCCTTCCAAACTGCAGTGTATCTAATTAATAGACTACCATCTTCCACTCTGTCACATTATTCACCTTTTGAAACTCTTTTTCATTCCAAACCAGATTATTGTTTCCTGAAAGTTTTTGGATGTGCTTGCTATCCATATCTCAGACCATATAACAAGAACAAGTTCAGTTTTCACTCTTCAAAGTGTGTTTTCTTAGGTTACAGTCCAATTCATAGAGGTTATAAGTGTTTAAGTTCTGATGGGAGAGTTTATATATCAATTAGTGTCAATTTTGATGAAATGGACTTTCCTTTTGTGTCAAATTTCAGTTCTCAATCTGATTCTTCTTCTAAGTCTGATTCTCCTTCAAATTCTGCTAGTTATAAATCTTCCTCTTGGATTTTTCCTACTTCATTTTCATATGGAACTCAAAATCAGGATATAACTTCCAATACAAGTCAGTCTCCTTCTATGTTGGCATGTGCAGATCAATCTCCTTTAACAAATGATCACATTCTTTCTTCCCACACCATGAACACTCATGATAATGATCAGGTACAATCAGATAAATCATTGTCTTTTAACTCTCAACCATCAAACATTCATCCTATGCAAACCAGATCCAAAACTGGTCATCTTAAACCCAAAATACCCTATTCTTTCTCAGCCATCTCTAGTCTCTCTACTATAGAACCAACTACTGTCCAGGAAGCATTATCAAATCCTCAATGGTTAGCTGCAATGCAACAAGAATATAATGCCTTGATCCAAAACTCTACCTGGACTCTTGTTCCATTTCATAACACTATGAACATTGTTGAAAACAGATGGGTATATCGGATTAAGTACAATGCAGATGGCACTCTTCAAAAGTATAAAGCCAGGCTAGTTGCCAAGGGGTTTCAACAAACACCTGGTCTTGATTTTTTTGAAACTTTTAGTCCAGTTGTTAAAGCTTTAACTATTAGAGTCATATTAACATTGGCAGTTTCTTATGGCTGGGATATACAACAAGTTGACATCAACAATGCTTTTCTGAATGGAGATTTGCAAGAAGAGGTATACATGGCTCAACCAGAAGGTTTTGTTGATGCTACTCATCCATCATATGTGTGCAAACTTAATAAAGCAGTATATGGATTAAAACAAGCTCCTAGAGCTTGGTTTGACAAACTTAAACAAGCCTTGCTGCAGTGGGGTTTAGTAATTCTGTTTCAGACAACAGCTTGTTTATTTGTCATTCTTCAGGAAAGAGTCTATATCTTCTGGTATATGTGGATGACATTTTAATAACTGGAAATGACTCTTCACTCATAAACAAAGTAGTATCTGACTTGAACAAGTTGTTTGCTCTTAAAGCCCTTGGATCATTAAGTTATTTCCTGGGATTTGAGGCTTACAGAGATGCTTCTGGTTTGTATCTGACTCAAACCAAATATCTTAATGATTTGCTGATCAAAAACAGAATGGCTGAAGCTAAAAGTAGTCCTATTCCTGCATCATCCGGAACTAAACTTTCTTTGCAGGATGGATCTCCACTTGAATAGCCCTCTCTATATAGAAGCATCATTGGTGCATTACAATATCTTACTCTTACAAGACCAGACATTGCCTTTATTATTAATAAACTTAGTCAGTTCCTGCAAGCACCAACCTCTCAGCATTGGCAAGCATTGAAAAAGGTGTTGAGATATCTAAAAGGGACTGCAAATTTCGGCCTTCACTTCAAACCAGTAGCACAAATCACTCTAGAAGCATTCACTGATGCAGATTGGGCAGGAAACTTGGATGATAGGAGATCAACAACTGGTTATTGTGTATTTCTTGGAGGAACCTTAGTGCAGTGGTGTTCTAGAAAACAAAAAGTTGTTGCAAGATCTTCTACAGAGGCAGAATACAGAGCATTAGCAGATGCTGCAACAGAAATTGTATGGTTCCAAAGCTTACTAAAAGAACTGAATGTTGATCTGGTGACTTGTCCTATACTCTGGAGTGATAATATTGGTGCTGGTCTACTTGCTTCAAATCCTGTGTTTCATGCCAGGACTAAACATATAGAGATACATGTGCATTTTATTAGAGAAAAGGTGACTGCTAAGCAACTAGAAGTTAGATATGTGCCTTCTGAATATCAAATTGCAGACTTGTTTACCAAACCACTTGCTGTAAATCAATTTCAGTTTCTTAGAGACAAATTGACTGTTAAAGAATCAGTGCTTAGCTTGAGGGGGCCTGTTGATGAGCATCAAGCTAAGCTGGACACGCATGAAATCAGAGCTTCTACAGGCTGATGCATTGCTGATTAAAATTAGTGTTGTTGTGTCAAAAATCAGTTAGTTGATTAGCTGCAGTTGTAGTAAAACATTATGTTAAAACATGTATAGGAATATGTCTCATGTAATTGCTGAAAAGTCAAGTGATAGCTGACTCAGCAAAGTTGTTAGGCAGTTAAAATTCTTTCTTGTATGTATATATATTGATGTACGCTTGCTTAAGTATTAAGCAAAGTTTTATCCAGAAATTAATAAAAAATAATTATGTCTTCTCTTCACGTAGTATTTAGTTTTGTTTAATTTTTTATATTTTGTTATAGCCTTGGAAAAATTGAAAAAATAGACAAAATTAGGGGCCTTTAGTGAAATTTAGATACATCCTGAAATATTTTCATGCCATAGACACTTTTTTTGAAAAATAACTAAAATGCCCTTAATAATTCATTGTTGAAAAGAAAGAATAAAGAAGCATTGTCACTCCTTCCTCCACTATCTGAAACACCTTTCAACACCTTTGTTTTATTTCGTCTCATTGTTTAATATGAGAGTTGAAGCTGAGCAACATGGTAAGACAAACTCTCCGTAATCTCTCTCTAAATGGCGCAAGAATATTGAAGTAGGTTGTAATGTTTTCATTATTTCTTGTTTTCGTAGCTGTCAACCACTTTATGTAGCTTAAAATAGGGATATGTATGTGAACTAAGCTTAGAGATAGTTCGATTTTTGTCAAAATTTGCTGAAAATTGCAAATTGAAGAGCAAATCTGGTATCGTAGTAGACGGGGAAGAAGACATGATATGTCGAGCGACATCGCTCGATATGTCGGATATATAAGATCGACTCTCGACATGTCGAGGGGCCATGTCGAGTGTCGAGGGATTGTGTCGAGTCTACGATCGAGTGTCGAGTTAGTGCATCGAGTGGAGTGTCAAATGCGTCGATTGTCAGATGTGTATTTAGTCAAGTTTGTGTGACGAGTGTGGTGAAGTCGAGTGTCGTGCGTCGAGTATCGATCGTCAAGATATGTTGAGCATTTGGACAGAATTGTTGTTTTTGTGACCTATTTAAGTAATTTTATAATGATTTTTTGTCCACGGACCTTATATGATGTCTTTATCATGCAGGATATGGAAACTTTATGCATACTAATTCTATACAATGTTTCTTGGATTATGCAAGAGAATGGTGGTTATTTGTACACTGGTGGGAGGGCCAAGCCATTGATAATTCGTAGGTGTGCTATCTACAATGAGTTGATTTACTGTATTAGTACTGAAATGGGTTGGGATCTTCGTAAGCATAACATAAGTTTAGAGGTTCAATTTGCTTTTAAGGGTGTTCCGCCATTGCCGACTCCTATTGAGACTGACAAAGATGTTTATTTTTTTATACAACATTGTTTGGAGGACCAACAGTCATATACACCATTAATTGTCAAAGTTGAAGATAGGAGAAGCAAAGATAAAGGTCAGGATCCGATGCAGTACGAAGGCGACAAAGTTCTTCTCATCCCTCTTTGTTTCGTTCAGCAAGTGGAAACAACCAATCAAGTGAGTCCATTCCTGTTTGTGCATAACCACAATTGAATAATGATGTTGGCATTGAGTTTGAGCAATATTCAAGACATGCAGGGCATGAGTCAGTTAAGGTGTTAGATAAAAATCAGGAAGGGGTGCCCCCGTCGATGCCATTGAGATTAGTATGTCATCTCGATAGCATTAGAGAGTTTGAGAGTTTAGGCAATATTGATGTTAATAATGCTAGTAATGATGTTAATGATGACGATGGTGGTGATGAAGATTATGATGATGGTAGTGATAATGTTAGTGAGCATGATGACGATGAGAATGGTGACTGCACTATTCGTAGATTTGGGTGAGGGTTTGAATGATTTAATTGTTGATGGGCAGGATGTAGACGGTTCACATTTTGATAATGATAAACAGATGGAGATCTTGAATGATGTGAACCAGGATGTGTCGTTTACCATTCTTTCTCTAATTCACTCCACACCTATGCCTCCACTATACGGACATCAACAAGATCCAGTGTCGAATAATAAGCCGAGAATGGACGCAAATTATTTATATGAAGAAGCTAATTTGGGCTCTGAAAATGACAATCGTCGGGCTAATACATTTAGGCGGATGCTGCCTATTATGCATTCATCATCCGTAGTTGGCGATAATGCTTCACCGTTTGTAGTTGATGGGATTGAGGTTGTAGTTGGGCAGATGTTTAACAGCAAAATCGAGTTTCGTGAGAAGTTATCAAATTTGGCATTAAGACACAACTTTCAATTCAAGGTGAGGAACTCCAACGCATCAAGTTTGAGGTTGTATGTTGTACTGAATCTTGTAAATGGCGTTTACATGCCACTAAGGTAGCCGATTCACATTTCTTCCAAGCGAAAAAGTATAAGAACCATCACACTTGTTCTGAAGCCGGACTTCACCCAAGTCACAAACAAGCAACTGTACATGTCATTGGTAAACATATTAAGAGCTAATTCATTGAGGCATCGAGAATATATCGTCCGAAGGATATTATGTTTGATGTTCATGAGTCATTGGGTGTTAATATCACATACAACAAGGCATGGAGGGCAAAGGAGGTAGCTTTTCAAGAACTTCACGGATCTTATAACGAATCATTCACACTACTCCCCCAGTACATGTACATGATTAAGAAAGTAAACCCGGGGACCAAAACGACTTTAGAAACTGATGGCAACAACTATTTCAGATATTTTTTCATGAGTATGGGGGCCTCAATTGCTGGATTTGCATCGTCAATCAAGCCAGTTATCGCAGTTGATGGATCTTTTCTGGAAGGGAAATATAGAGGTACATTATTTTTTGGCTTCTTGTATGAATGGAAATAAACAAATATACCCATTGGCATTTGGAGTTGGGCATTCTGAATATGATGAGTCAGGGAACTGCTTCATGAGACAGTTGCATGATCATGTAGTACGAAATGTCTAAGATCTTGTTTTCATTCTGACCGTCATCGTAGCATTGAACGAGCTATTGTAGAAGTTTTTCCTCATGCACTGCATGGACTGTGCACTTATCATCTGAAGGGTAACTTGAACGCAACGTTCAAGGATAAGACTTTGTTAGATATATACTCGCGAGATGCAAGGATATATCACTGTGCTGATTTCAACTATCATATGCGGCAAATTGAATCTTATATGCCTGCAGCAACAATTTATCTTCGAGAGATTGGAGTCGATAAATGGGCACATTCACAGTTTCATGGCCGACGGTATAGCATCATGATAACAAATATTGCTGAGTCGATAAACAGCTACTTGCGGCATGCGAGATTCTTCCAGTTACATTGTTAGCAGATTATTATCGGGCGAACTTACAGCAATGATTCTACGAGCGTCGGGAGTTATTTACTAACTCAGAATTACATTTCTCGCTTGGGCTAACAAGTTGATGGAGGAGTGTTTAAAGGAGGGCGAACGTATGAGAGTTAGTGGTATCTCTCTTACTATGTACGAGGTGAGAGGCAACGACCGTATCAACATCGTTGACATACACGCTCAGACATGCACGTACAGGGTGTTTGATCTTGACTAGCTTTCATGTGCACATGTATTAGCTGTTTGCAAACGTATGAACCTTCTGACGTGCCATGAGTATTATGCCCATTGGCATACAACTGAAACATTACTACATGCATATGCTATGCCAATTGTTCCTGTCGGAGTTAGTGAGCATTGGATGGTTCAGAAGGAGTAGAGTGGTTCTACTGCCAGTCATGAGGAGACTGGCTGGTCGTCCTTGGAGGAATCCCTTCCGTCGTTGAGTCTAGCTCATCTCAAGATTGCGGCCAGTGTGGAAGTTCTGGGCATAGTCGTCAGACTTGCCGAAACCTAGTTCCACTTCATGACAGGGGATGATGTTTGCCAAATGTACGCAACGGGTTTTTTTTCGTATGTAATATTATTTCTTTGCTCTAAGCGATGTAGTCTATTTATTTTATTTCGTTGGAGGCTAGTTCAAATGAATAACTTTGAATTATGTGCTTTTGTTTATGTATATGACTTTGTCAAATCAAGTTTTGAGGTTGATGTTGAAGCAGATGAAAATGCTAGTTGGAGTGAAAGTGTAGGTCTTCCTTTCCTGATAACAGTGAATCAATAGCTAGTAAAGAAGAAGTTCATATGGATGTGTTGGAAGGAGATGTGAGTTATGTAGGTTTGGAAGATTTGGGGAAATAGACCAATGAAGTTCATATGGATGTAGTGGCTGGAGATGATGGTGATAATATGAGTTTTGTGGGTTTGGAGGATTTTGGGAAAGAGACCAATGAAGTACAGAACTCGAAATCCTTTAAACCCATAAAACTCATATTATAACCATCATCTTCAACCGCTAAATCCACATGAACTTCATTAGTCTCTTTCCCCAAATCCTCCAAACCTACATAACTCACATCTTCACCTAACACATCGACATGAACTTCTTCTTTGCTGGCTATTGATTCACTGTCACCAGGACAGGAAGAGCGAGACTTTCACTCCAACTAGCATTTTCATCTGCTTTAACATCAACCTCAAGACTTGGTTCGACAAAGTCATATACATAGAGGGTATTTTTCTCTATGTAATATTATTTGTTTGGTCTAAGTAATGTAGTGTATTTATTTTATTCCATCGGAGGCTAGTTCAAATGAATAAACTTTAATTTATGTGCTCTTGTCAATATATAAAACATTCATGTATGAAACATTCATTTATGTGCTTCGTCAATGTATAAAACATTCATGTATTAGACATTCATTAATGTGCTTCGTTAATGTGTATAACATTCATGTATTAAACACGAATTTATGTGTTTTGTCAAGGTATAAAACATTCATGTATGAGTACTATCTGACGACGTACACATATGTACCAATACATCCGGGCAAAAATGTATTTACAGGTTTTCATACTGACTTTTTCACTTGACTATGCAAGTACGTACGCCTATACATGGAAAAAATATGCTAGTATACAAAATATGTAATTATACAAAAATGTGTAAATATACACAAACGTGTAACTCTACAAAAATTTGTAAATATACAAAAATGTGTATCACTAAAAAAAAGTTTAACATATAGGACAAAATAATGGGACAACACGTCTATCATGCATGGCACAAAATAATGATAGAGTCGTGCTGGGCTGTGGCTCAATATTTGCTGACACAACATCGACAGGCCCTGTGGTAGCCGCAACATCCGCTGGCACAATATTAGCAGGCCCGGTGGAGGCCGCAACATCGGCAGGCACAACATCAGCAGGCCCTGTGATGGCCGAGTTGACCTCCTCCTCCTGTGGAAGAACGCAATAAGCCCAAAGTTGTAACGCCATTCTTTGTCGAAGGATCTCATCCGTGAATGCCTTATTGTCTGCTAATGAAATGCCCACCCCCCCCACCCCGTGCTAAGAACTCCATGTACTTCAAGTAGTATACACCACATGCTCCTCCACCAGCCTCCTGCTGTGACATCTCAGCCGAATCCTCGATGCACTCAATGTCTTATGGGATTGTGCGGTAGTCAGGAAGACCGTAAACATCCATTGACCCCCTACGAGGTATCAACTCTGCCAGACACTAGACTGCATCTCTCACTGTGTCGGTGGAATTGTATGCAAAATATGAGTCATATATAACTATGACACGATGATTCAAATCCACCTCGGTTGCAATCCATTGTTCGTCGCAGATGTTAATAGGGAAATAGAGCTAAAAAGGAAATTGAGAACATGAAAATCAATGATAAAATATTGATTAAAACAGCACATACTAACACATTGAATATAAACATACTCACCCTGTCTACATTAACCCATGGTCGTCCAACGAGGGCATCTCCCCAATGACAAACTGGATCATATCAACCTCGTTCAGTTAATCTCATCCAGTCTGTCCGAGTATAGTGTCCACAACGACTGTACTTTTAACTACAATTTTATGAGTAGTTAGCACATTAAAGGAATCAGAAATTAACTATAAATTCAGATGTTTTGTAAATACCTACCAAAAAAGTGGTGTCCAGGAAAGCAGACCTTTGGACACTAGCTGCGCCCATATTGCGAGCTCTACAACGTAACATCTACAAGTAGTTATCAATATGTTGCATATAGTAATAGTAGCCAATAAATATTACAATAGTACATGGTCCAGTTTGTCAGAGACGACAAGGAGTTAAACAAACCTCAAATGCAAGCCACTGTGTCGGTGTCATCAACACCTTGAAGAACTCACGAACAGTGGTGCAGATGCTCAAATCAATATCACCCAACTACTCCTCCTTCCACATATTGAAGCTGATGCAATTAGCAACTGGTATGGGGGCATGTGGGTCAAATAATGGAACTCGAGTCCACAGGACGTTGCGAGATACATTCTCTACATCCTATATCGCAGGCTCGCAAGGCTGTACGGTGGGCTCCTCGACGAGCTGAAGATCTAGTCCCTCTGCAGGCTGAACAATCGAGACCTCTGGCTGTACATGCTGATCGTGAGAGGCTTTCTCATGTGGCTCAACCCTTGCTCTCTTTCTACCCGGTGGACTGACAAAGGGGCTTCGTTTATACTTTCCCGAAAATAGTAGTCAACCTTGGAGTGAAACGAAGCCCGTGGGAGGAGCATCGACGCCATTTACACTCGTGTCCATGGGTTCAGGTTCTGTTGCCTCTTAACCTTCACCGTCATCACCCCAACTATTATCTGAATCCTGTATTACAGCCAACCAGAACGTCAAGTTAAGCGGTGTGACATCATGAAAATACAAAATCCGTTTATTAACTTGTGCAACGTATCTGAAATGGCCACCCAGTAGAAGAACAACCTCACGCAGAAGAACTATCTCCTCTTAATGTCCTTGTTTTTCGCCGTAACATTGTGATCTCCTCTCAGAGTCCTGCAAGCTCATGCCGAACTGTGCTCTCAAACCCATCATGGAATGGTTGTGCCTTTATATCAGTATTCACAATCACCATGACAAACCAACCAACCAGCAGTGTAAATAGATAAGTATACAAATGTAAATTCTCATTACATACCTTTAAGCTTGAAGGGACATCGTGTACAGGAGGAAAAATGTCACGTAGGTGGTTTCGTAACCCAATGGAGGAATCGAATCACCTGCAGGACCATAGTTGTCGAACGAGGTCGGTCAGGACTGATGGAGGGACCGACTGTGTTCTGTCTACCCCCACATTAGGTCTATCGGCGGAACTATGTCCAGCGGGATGCATTTTGGATGGATCCTCATGACCGTGGCTCTCGTATGTTGGAGGTGTAGGACTAATGGGGGAAGCAGGGGATAAAGACCGTACACGTTCATCTGTAGGACTGGCTGTGTCACTGACCAGCCTCACCGTAGGTCTAATTGGAGAACTCTGATCAGCAGAAGGTGGAGCTGATGGATCCCTTGTTGGAAGTGGCTCAATCTGTTGACCCAGGTATGGCAACCCAAGAGGGGGGGTGAATTGGCGTTTTATTTATAAATACGGAATTAGAAAAACTTTCTTTGAAAGATTCAAAATGATTTAAATCTCTTAAAACAAAGGTGCAAGAAGATGAAAAGAGAGCAATCAAAAGAATAATAATGATGAACAATCACAAGTGCAAGTAATGTAAAGAGGAAAGGGATAGAGAGAGTGCAAACTCAATTTACGTGGTTCGGCAAACCTTGCCTACGTCCACGGGCTCCTAGCTCCACGAGCTAAGTTTTCCACTAAGTTGTAGAAATCTTTACAACTTGCTTGATGAACAACCTCACCAAGACTTTTTCTTCCAACCCTTGATAACACCACACCAAGAGTTCTTCTTGATGAACAACCTCACCAAGGCAACTTCCTTCAACCCTTGGTAACACCACACCAAGAGTTCTTCTGATGAACAACCTCACCAAGGAAACTTCCTTCAACTCTTGATAAAACACAACAAGAGTTCTCTCAAGGATAACTATTATCCTTTACAAGAATATCTCACTCTCACCACAATACAAGAACAAAGATAATTTTTACAACAAAAATATAACTCTCTTCAAAGAGTAGATAGATAATATAAAAGCTCTCTAGACTTGATACTTCTCTTGCTTTTTGCTTCATAAAATGCTTCTCTTGCTCTTCTTGAATGCATGGGAGAAGGGCTCCTTTTATAGGCAAATATGATGAACTTAATCAAGTGAAGACACCATCTCCAAATTTTCTGCCCACCATAAAAATCGTAATTTTGTCTGCCATTTTTGTCAATGTTCCGTTTGAAATTTGAAAATCTTCAAAACATAAAAATCTGAAAATTTGAAAAAGCTTTCCAACGCATCAAGAATCAAGTCATTTGGATATCTGTAGCTCAAGATATGGCCAAAACACCATTCGGTGCTCATGTGACTTGATTTTTCCTCCATGTGTCAGTCCACCGACTTGGAATGATTAATTCTTGTCAGCCTTTCCGGTTGAAATTCGAATTCTTCAAAACATAAAAGATCTCATATTTGGAAATCTTTCCAAACATAAGATAAAAGGAATTTGGATATCTTATCTTAAGATATGGCCAAAACACCATTCAGTGCCTCTGTGAGTTGATTTTCTTCTCGTGTCAGTCCAGGCCGAATTGCATGTCAAATTATGTCGGCCTTCCATTGGAAATTTGAATTTTTTCAAAAACATTGAAATGTGCCCCATTAAGTCATCTTCTAATGCCACAAGAATCAAGTCATTTTGATTTTCTAGCTCAAGATATGTCCAAAGGAGTATTCGGTGCTCATGTCAGCTGCTTCCATTTGTCTTTCAACTTGCATGATGATTTGGACAACCTTGCACTTGAAATTTGAATTTCATTAAAACATGTGAAATGTTATAAATTGAGTAAGCTTTCCAAAGGCTCAGGAATCACTTCATTTGGATATTTGTAGAGATATATATGATCAATTGATTGAACATTGCTCATGTGTCACATTCCTTACAATCAAACCTTTGTACTTTAAACTTTGGGCCTTAACATGTAGTCTTCCCTTAGCTTCAACACTTCATTTTAATAAGCCCCTTCTTAGATATAATATTTCAATATATCTTATTCTCTGCACATAAATAAATATATTAGTAAATATCAATGCAATCAAGGTTGTATTGTTACATCAAAATTATCATATAAAGCCTTAGGGCTAACAATCTCCCACTTTTGATGATGACAAAAACCATTGATGACTTTAAACTAATAATAAAATCAATAATAAAAAGAAATCAAGAAATAAACAAAAAGAATAAACAAAAAGAGAGCAATTGTTATAAATAAAGCCAATCCAACCATTTCTCCCCTTTGTTATCATCAAAACAATGAATCAAATTAATTACTCCCCCTAAAATATATTCGCCCCTGCTTAACATATGCTACTAATTCAAAAATATCAAAGAAAAATAAGACATATCCAACATTCCTAATTCTCTTCTAATTATGCAAAATCTATCTTGACTAAGGGGTTTAGTAAATATATCAGCTAATTGTTTATCGGTGGGAACAAATTCTAAAGAAATATTACCTTTTTTGCACATGATCTCTAATAAAATGATGTCTAATCTCTATATGGTTAGTCCTAAAGTGTTGTATGGGATTTTTTGAAATGTTGATGGCACTTGTATTGTCACATTTGATGGGAATATGATCAAATACCACACCATAATCTTTTAAAATTTGTTTCATCCAAAGAGATTGTGCACAACAACTTCCTACTGCAATATACTCGGCTTCCGCGGTTGATAAGGCAACAGAATTTTGTTTTCTACTAAACCATGAGACTAATGCATGTCCTAGAAAATGGCAAGAGCCACTAGTGCTCTTTCTATCAAGAAGACTTCCAGCAAAGTCCGCATCCGAATAACTAATTAGATCAAAATTATCACACTTAGGATACCAAAGACCTAGATTTATGGTACCAAGAAGATATCTAAATATCCTCTTTACAGCCTTAAGGTGAGATTCCTTTGGACAAGATTGAAATCTAGCACACATACACACACTAAACATAATATCGGGTCTACTAGCAGATAAATACAAAAGAGAGCCAATCATACCTCGATATTTTGTTACCTCAACATCTTTTCCTTTCTCATCTTTGTCAAGCTTGGTTAATGTACCCATAGGTGTGTTATATGTCCTTGAATTATCCATGCCAAACTTCTTGAGAAGATCTCTTGTGTATTTAGCTTGATTAATGAAGATCCCATCTATTGATTGCTTGATTTGAAGTCCAAGGAAGAAATTTAATTCTCCCATTAAGCTCATTTCAAATTCTTGTTGCATGCACTTGGAAAATTCCTCACACATAGAGACATTAGTAGCACCAAATATAATATCATCAACATAGATTTGAACAATTAATAAATCATCATTTTTTGTTTTAACAAAAAGAGTAGTATCAACTTTTTTCATTTCGAAACCATTATCAATGAGAAATTTGCTCAATCTATCATACCATGCTCTTGGTGCTTGTTTCAAGCCATAAAGTGCCTTTTTGAGTTTGAAAACATGGTTTGGAAAATCATGATTTTGAAAACCAAGAGGTTGCTCTACATATACTTCCTCCATAATGTAACCATTTAAAAATGCACTTTTGACATCCATTTGATATAATGTAAAATTTTTATAACATGCAAATGCACACAACATTCTAATTGATTCTAATCTAGCAACCGGTGCAAAAGGTTTCCTCATAATCAATACCTTCTTCTTGATTGTATCCTTGAGCAACAAGTCTAGCTTTGTTTCTAATAATGGTGCCATTTTCATCTATTTATTTCTAAAAATCCATTTAGTGCCTATAATAGAATGATTTTTAGGTCTATGGACTAATTCCCAAACTTGATTTCTCTCAAATTGATTCAATTCTTCTTGCATAGCTAAAATCCAACTTTCATCATTTTCGGCTTCTTTAAAAGATTTTGGTTCAAATTGAGAGACAAAAACAAAATGATTACAAAAGTTCTTAAAAGAAGATCTAGTTTTCATACCTTGTGAAGGTTCACCAATAATGAGATCTTTAGGGTGAGCTTTTGCATACCTCCATTCCTTTGGTAATTCTTGGGAAGAATCATTTACTTCCTCAAGTTTTTCTTGTTGAAGTTGTAATTCATCTTGGCTCTTTTTATCAAGCCTTGATTCCTTGATTTGCCTTTCTACTTCAACAATATCATCATCTAAAATCTTTGAAGAAATCACATTAGTTTCATCAAATTCAACATGCATAGATTCTTCAATAGTAAGAGTCTTTTTGTTAAAAACTCTTTATGCTTTACTATGGTTGGAGTAGCCAACAAAAATTCCAACATCGGCTTTTGCATCAAATTTCCAAGGTTATCCTTGGTGTTTAAAATAAAACATTTACATCCAAAAACTTTAAAAAATCCAATGTTGGGTTTTCTTCCTTTCCAAAGTTCATAAGGAGTTTTCTTTATTAAAGCTCTAACATGGACTCTATTGATTATAAAGCATGCGGTATTAACGGCTTCGGCCCAAAAATATTTTTGCAAATTATTT
>SNVD02011115.1:0-56151 GCA_013180625.2 Boswellia sacra
TAATATTTATATTTTTTTGCAATCAACCCCCTATAACATTTACAACCTCTAATTTTTATCATATTATTTTACTTACTGTCAACTCTCTAATATATTTAAATGTGTTACAATCACCCCTAATAATATCATTTAAGTCCCAATAGTTTATTTTTATCATATATACCCTTATACTATGCGGGGCGGGGCGGGTCGAACGGGGCTAAATGTTAGATCCGGACCCTGACCCGCCCCTACCGGGGCAGAATTCTTGTGCCCCAGACCCGCCCCAAAACAGTTTTGGGGCGGGTCTTGCCCCGCCCCATTTGTCCGAGGCAAACCGGGGCCCCGGACCCGGCGGGGCAAATTGCCACCCCTAACAGAGAGTGGGCAGTGTTACTAGAGTTTAAGAACTTGGCAGGATTTTGTTTGTCAAATATTAGGTCAGTGTGTGAGAGTAAGTCAACACTGTAAAAGATCCTAAAGATTGTACAAACAATAACTTAGTGAATTGCAGCTCTATAGCTGTCTGTGGACGTAACTTTTATAACCGAACCATGTAAAAATCCTCCTGTGCCGATTTACATTACAATTTACTGTTATATTTTTTATAACTGCATACCTCCAGAACTTTCAGAGAGGAAAACTCATTTCACCGAAACTCCTTCAACCAATTGAACAATCAAAATTTTCAATTGTTGTCTTCTCAAAAAACTATGCTTCTTCCTCTTGCTGTTTGGATGAACTTGCTAAGATTAATGAATGTATTGATAAAGCGGGACAATATTGCTGGATGGGACGCAAAGGGGTAACAATTACTACTTCTCTTTTATAAAAGATTTCTCTTTCATACCATGAAGAAAGCATGGCTGGATTAAATTACTATTCTATGGTGTTTTCTTATTTGCCTTCAGCGATTTTTGTTTTCTCTCTTTTCTCCTTTTCAATAGGTAGCCGTTTTATTTTGGCAATTTTCCATTAAAAAAATATTTTGATTGATAAAAGCCCAACAAATTACAAAAACTTTTTGGTTTAACAAATAGACTAATTAAAAGTTCACATGCTTTGGTGAGTGTGATATGATACATAAAGTTAGGATGACTTTAGTAAGTATGCGACTTAGCATGTGTTAATTAAGATTGCATAAAGGGCAATGTTAGTAGTACATATCTATAGATATTACAAATTTACAGCAACTAATAAACTATTGAAACCTAGGCTAGATTTCTTCTTTCTTTTCATTGTTAATAGACTACATTATTATTAAGATGGTGAATTTGGCTTCAAAATTCATTATCAATTTTAGTGAAAATTGATGCTATTTAAACCCAGAAAATTGATTTTCACACCAAGTTCTTTTAAGTATATAAACTGGATTTGGTAAATATATATCATCTTCATAATGCCAAGTAACCCTAACATAAAGTTAATATATGGATGTCTAATCCTTAATAAAAAATTACTGTATAAAAATATCATAATCTGTCTATATATATATAAGATTTGACAAAGGTTCTGATGTACTAAATTAAGCACAATCTAATTAATTGGGTTAGTTTTGTAATGTTAAAAAATAGGTGTAAAACTGATTTTTTTTTTTGGTGCAAATAGCTTCTGCCCTTTTTTAATTTGGTTAGTTACCACCCCTTTTTTAATTATATTAATGTAGTAAAATTGAAATAAAAATATTGGTTATTATTTATTTTCATCTTTGTGAACTGTGATTTTATGTTTTCTGTATTACCCATACTAATATCATGTTCTTGGAACTCAAATCACCATTGAAATGATCCTTGTTCTTCTATAATGCTAGAAATATAAAATTGCCTATATTCTACAATGTATTTTAATAATGATCAAAGCATAATCTCATTTCCTTAGACTTCAGAAGAAACGGTCTTAAGAAAGATTCTTGCATCAACCTCTTAAGTCACATGATCGAGCCTTCCATGTTCTTTTATAAGCAAATGAAACTTAAAGATGATAGCAGGAGTTTGCATTGGTATGGACTTCAAAGTTAGTTAACATGTCCACAGATGGAAATAACATATATATATGTATATATGTGTGTGTATTTAGATTTGTATTTGAAAAGAATAAAGTAAAATGAGTCAATATGATCTTCAAAAAGCTTTTTAATCCCATTAATCCTATTTGATAATTAAAACCTTAAAATTAAGATTACAATTCTATCATAACTAAATTAGAGGTGGGCTTAATGAGATAAAATTTGAGGGCCAATAGTACTACTCTTACTTATATTCGCCTTAATAAATATTTGAGTTTCTAATGACTTAATGGCTCTCTCAAGATTTAAAATTATTTTATTATTAGGTTTAAAAATTTATAATGATGGCTTTCAAGTTCTTTATTGTTCCATTATCTAAGGTTTCCCCCATGTTATCTTCTTCTTCTTCTACCCTTTTTTTTTCTTTTTTTATTTTTTTTATAAATCTTTGTGGAGCATTTTGAGTTAAGATTTTCTCGTCTCCATTTCTCTCTCTCAAAAGCCACTTTGCCATATACACCCCACACTTTTCTCTATCACAAACTTGATTATCGAAAACGCAAAAATTTTATTTTAATTTTATCCCAAAAAAAAGAAATATCATAATTGTATTATTTTGCATTAGATTAAAAAGAGTAAGAAGTCTAGTTTTTGCTCTTTTGAACCTTTGAAACATTGTGATGTTTATTTATATTTGTTAATTTATTACGAATTTATGAATGCAATTTATTGTTTCTCATCTATTTCTGATATGGCAAAACTGAAAACGTATTTGGACCATTTAGTGGAATTCCCAAGACTCTTCTGAATTTTTTTTAATTTAATATTTCTTTTGGATTCGTTATTTTGATAAATTATAGCTTTGAATTTACTGTAAAAGAAAAATTACTAAGATCATTCAATTGCTTGATGAATTGTATTCATTAGATTTTAGTTAGTTGGAATTTATGTAGAAATTAAGCATACTATTGATTGATCTTACTTATTACAACTATGAGGATTTTACACATATATACTTTGATTAATTTGTGCTTTAGTTTGGAAAAATAACGTGATTTTATAACTAACTATTTGATAAATATTTATACACAAACATTGCCCCACTCCCTCCCTAGTGCTTTTATAATCAAAGATCAAGTACAGGGTCAACAATTAATTTGTTTAGATCAGAAAATTAAACTCTTGATATTTTTCTTCATTATTTTTACTTACGTGAGAAAACTTTTATATTATTTTTCCATGTCTGTTTACCTAAGTAAATGTACTTTAAAAAAAAAAAAACCTTATTTGTTAGTATTGTAATGACTGCTAGCTCAAGTTTTTATTGATCTTTTTCACTTTGCAGGGGTGAGTCAGAAATTATTGCAGAAATAGTTAAAAAAAATATCAAGTGATCAATTAAGTCTTTCAACATGGGTGAATCTGAAAGACTATGTAGGAATAGATGCACATAAGAAGAAATTGATGAGCCTTATAAATATAGGGCCTGATGATATCCGCATAATAGGGATATGTGGAATGGGTGGTATAGGCAAAACAATAATTGTAAGAGCTGTTTATGATTTTGATATCACATGAATTTGGTAGTACGTACTTCTTATGCTTAAGCTTGCTTTGTGTGAGCATTCGAACTATATTGACACTTTGTGTTTTTATTGTGTTTGTGTTATCTTGATTTGATATTTTGCTCAGATGTTTTTGCTCTGATCGTGATCTGATTGCATTGTTGTTTGACAAGTTTGTCAAACTTTATTTTGTTTGCAGGATATACTTATTATGACGGTATTCTGTTATGAAGTTTCTAACAGCATACTGGTTATTCCTTTACACGTAATATTTTCTGTTTGTTATTTCATGATAGCTTATGGTTATATATAACTTATCATATGTAATTTTTTTTTATCACAAATAGTTTGATGTTTTTATCATAAGTTAGTATTCTGTTAGTTCTTTTACCTAATTAGCTAGCTAGATTATATAATCTATTTACCGTAACTACCTCAATTTGGAAGCTAAAGTTGGCTCAATTACAAACTCGCAGTTCCATGTATACAGTACAAGGTGGGCCCCAAAAAGCTGGACCCAGCACCTAAACTGCTAGTCAAAAGCCTTTGGGAAAAAGTTACTGGCATCAAAAATGAAACCAAGACTCCTTGCTTCAATGAGTCCGAGATTTCAGATTTTATTAGGAAGCCTATACCATTGTTGTCTGTTGCAGCAGAGAGCGAGGAAACATCGGTTTTTTAACTATACTTATTCATGGATATCCTGATTTAATATTTGAAAAGGATGAAGATAACTATACCCTATTTCATTATGCTGTTATTAATCGTCAGAACGATATTTTCAAATTTATACATGAAATAGGTTGCTTTAGGGATTATATATTGCCGAAGAAAGATAGAGAAGGCAACAACATCTTGCATTAATTGGCTGAAAAGTTAGCACCAACAGATTGGCTCAATATTGTGTCAGGAGCAGCCCTCCAAATGCAGCGAGAGTTGTTGTGGTTTGAGGTAACAATAATTGAATTAGAATCTTCTTCTAATACGAGTTTTCGATAAGAGTTTTTTTCAAATTTTTGTTGCTTGGATTTTCAAATTTATTACATTCTCTCTTTTTTCTTTAATGAATTATATGTTAACCAACCATCATTTTCTTTTTATCTTGCGCAGGTAAAAATTAGATAAAACAAGAGGATTCTAAAATAATTTTAATTTACAATACTCTAGCTTTTGTATAGAAAATCAAGTAATTGATAATATGTTTAATGACGTATATAAATATATTTACTGCAGGCAGTGGAAGAACTTGTGTTTCCATTTGATGCTGAAGCTAAAAATAATCAAGGAAAAACTCCTAGAACTTTATTTACAGAGAGCCACAGTGAGTTGAAAAGAGAGGGAGAGAAATGGATGAAGGAGACTGCAAATTCATGCATGATTGTGGAAACACTTATTGCCACTGTAGTTTTCGCCGTAGCTTTCACGGTGCCAGGTGGCACTAACGTCCACAAGGAGTCCAAATTTCCTTCATAAAGTTTCCCTCACAATTTTTGTAATAGCAGATGCAATATCGCTGGTATCATCCTCTTGCTTCTCACTTACCGTTATACAGAGGATGCTTTCATTTGCCACTTGCCCACAACGCTGCTTTTCGGACTTTCAACGCTTTTCATATCAACAGCATCCAGTACAACATTTTTCATCATCTTCAAGGATGAAAAGCAAACGCGAGGTATTGTTGTTACCGGAATTTCTGCGATTCCGGTTATGGTGTACCTCTGTCATCAGTTCCCCTTCTTTCTTGATTTGGTGCGTTCGACGTTTTTTAGTTGTAGTCTCTTCCAACCAGTTCTCCTCCAGCGAGGGAAGCTTACCCTTTCCAACCACCAAGAAATGGAAGCAAAGGAGTCTAAGAAGAAGCAGTGACTCTATTGTTACTAATCTTTGTATTTATCCTAGAAACCTACTATTTGTTTTCATTGAACAAAAGGGACTTAACAGTCCTTGCTAGCTTGTTTGAAAATGTTTAATATATAGAGCGTTCAAGTAATGCTATAGCATTATACATCTCATATTCTTATGATGATGTAAATTTCTTTGATCCAAATTATGTTGCTTTTATTTATTAAAACTATCATGTAATTGATGAAATTGTATGTTAAATGATATAAAAATGTAGTTTTAAATTAACATTGCTTCATTTGCTCGTAGGCTATTTAATTTCCTGTACTTTGATTAGTAACAAAAGTTTTGTATGAAAATATCTACCTTCTTCTCAAGCCTTTAAATGTTGTTTCAATTAGACAATAAATTTAAAATTTTATTGAATCATTTTTAGTTCTACGCTAACTAGAATATCTCTCATACTACTTTCCATTTGAGTAATTTGTTTTACCAAAAAAAAAAAAATATACATTTTTCTTTCTGCCCTGTTCTATGTTCTCTTTATGATTGAAAAGATACAAATTAATGACCAGCCAGGCTTTATTTGTTTCACCACAAAAAAAAATTATTCATTTAAGACCCCTTTTTTAAGACCAAATTGTTACATGGTCGCAGAAGAGGGCGGCTTTGCAACGTGTACAGGTTTTAAGACCTATTTTTACGGAAAATTCAAGAGATCCTTAGTTTTGATTAAATTGACACTTTGCGTTCATGTTTGCATTAGGTAACATTCAAAGCCCCTATTTTAAACACTGGTTACAGAATCTGGTAGTGAAAAGTGAATCTTCCGTGTAAAAGTCATATTTAGCCCCGTTTTTGTCTTGTGCAAAATTACAAGCTTTTAATCTATATACTGATAAATAATGAGATTTATGATAATAAATTATTGCACAAGTTTCAATACATGACAGAATTTAATCAATAGTAATAAAATAGAACATAATAAAATATTATGTAACAATAAAAATTATAAAAACATTTCGTACTTAATAAAAAAATTTAAGTCTTATTACATAGTCCCAATTAAACTCTACTAATCCTGATTAAACTCTAATGAAAATCTTATTAAAGAAAAAACTGAAACACTAATAAAATAAACTTCAATCTTAATTGAACTGTAATAATAATCTTACTACAAAAAACAATTTTAATTAATAACAACAGAAAAGAAAAGAGAAACAGTTTTAGCCAAAATAGCCTCAAATTTCATTGCACATCCGACAAGCGCCGATAGCCACTTGGCACGAGCACAACCCGGCAGCTAACACCCAACATTAATTCAAGCGGGCAGCAGATAACATCAACATCCATTCAAGCCAATCCATTGCACCACGTTCACCTCTAAGCAAAGCAAGAAAATATCGATCCATGTCTGAAACAAGCAGAGAGATCCCAGCATTAACATGAAAAGCATACTTTTCACTTAATATATATCAACTGCAATCTTTGACAAAAGCTCCATTTCATAAACTCTTGACAAAAGCGCATACGTCTGGAAAAAAAAATGCTGGCTGGCTGGCCTCCACTAAATTTTGACGATTCAAAAACTTCTGCTAGAGTTCTCCGGTTGTCCGTGATAGAGAAGATGAAGAAGATATGGAAAACAAAGGACTGAACACCGCATGCGCAACCGCCACTTCGGGTATCGGAGCATCTCATCTCACCACCCCCGCAGACATATAGATTATATCACGATCTACCCACTTTCCTTCACTGTCAATCACCAAAATCCACGAGGAGAGGAGGGTAGAGTGCGGAGACGACCGGGGCCCGGGGGGGGGGGGGGGGGGGGGGGGGGGGGGTGGTGGGGGGGGGGCGGAGGTGGTTTGGGGTGTTTGAGGAAATTGGAAGCAGAGATAAAGATAAGGGACGATGTGAATGAGATTTTATTTGTTTTACTAATTAAAATGGGTACAATATTAATAATTTGAAATTTTCACACTTTACCAAAACAATTCAAATCGACGTCATTATATAAGAAACAAAAATATTAATAAAATAACACCACTCTTTAATTCTATCTATAATTCTTCGCTAAGGTTTAAAAACTACGTTACAGGTGTTGAATGACCAACCATAACCATTTAAGCATCGTAATTTAATTTTTTGTCAACTACATGCAGTCTCAAAGCAGTAAAGCATCTAGAATAAAGAAGAGATTAGAATATAATAATAAAAAAGACTTCTACAATACCTTCAACTATGATAAATGTCTAATCTTTATTTATGAAATTTGTTCTACTATATTTAACCCAACAAAATTGGAGCCATAGTGAAGTATATTAATCCTATAATTCATATATATCTTGTCTACATTTCCAAAACACAACAATTATTTACCAAAAACAATAATTATATATTATATATTATAAGTACAAATTAAGATTAAACAATTTAAGAATTAAAATTGGAGAATTAAAAAAATTAACAAAATAAATTTTATCATAATATTGAATAGAGGCTCAATTTCCAAATAATTACTTTAAAAAAAAAAAAAGAAAATCTGTCAAATAGAAGTTCAAGAATGAAAAAACAGCTGCAAAGAGAAAAAGAGAGAATGACTTCCTTTATTTAAAAAAAAAAGAAGGAAAGAAGTTAAAAGTAAAGTTGGTAGTGGCAGTTTTGTAAATCAGAAGTGGCAGTTTTGTAAATTTATCAATAATACTTTACTAAATACAACTTTTTAAGTTCTTTTGAAAAATTTATTGAATGTTTTTTTTTAAAAAATTAGGCCGGGCCACAGCTCGATCCAGCCCAAGCTACGGCCACACCAGGACAGTCATAACTGAGTACCGAACCTAGGCGCAATTATGAAGACTAGGGTGGATTGGACACGATGCCAACATGCGGATTCTGCACTTTTACTGGCACATATATTTCTTTAGCATCCAGATATGACCTTAATTTGATTTACTAACGGAGTTAATTATGATTATGTATGTCTTAGTACAGCAGCGAAGCAGATTTTTGAGTGAGAACGTTGTTTAGCTAATGCATTAGTTCTTCGAAGTCGCAATTATTGCTTTCGGAACAATGAAGAGACAGAAAAGGAAAGCCTGGAGATAAGTTGCCTTAAAATTAGTCTCCTGAGTTCATCTTTCCGTCATTCTGACTAGATTCAATCGAAATAAGCAAGCTCACTCTTAGTGGATCTCCTTCATATCATGTTCTATGCAATCCGATTACCAATTGGCTTGGTCAGCATTTCCTGATGAATTGTCAACATATGGGAACTCTCCACTATAAATAGTAGCTAGCCAGGGTTTCAATGAACACTTCCTTTGTTATGCACAAGCGGAAACGATAACCAACCGAACAACCCAAAATGCACAACCACAACTATATGCCAGATAATTGAATATAATAGCAACTAAAGAGGCAACCAATCAACCATAATGCAGAAATAGAAAACACACCAGGATTTAACGAGGTTCGGTATTAGTACTTACGTCCTCGGGCGCCGCTGAAGAAACTTTCCACTATCTTCAAAGAGAATTACAAACTTTTGGGACACAATACAAATACCACAACTATTGGGCCAAACTGTAATTACCCAAATAGTTGGGTTAAACTGTAATTACCCAAACAATTGGGCAATACCACAAATACCCAAAACAAAGGGAGAAAAAAAAATATTACAAACTTTAAGGTCCTTACTAAAAGGCCCTTAAACTATGAGATCTTATTAGTGAGACCTTACAAATATAAGGGATGGAATGATATTTCAAATGGGACACATAATCATTTCCCATAAGGCTTCTTTTATAAGCCTACAACAAACCCATGTTTTTTCTCCTTAGCCAATGTGGGATCCTTCCCACTTTATGCATATGAGCCAACATCACTCAACAAATCTCCACCTTGGCGAATATGCCAATCCACCACAAGACTTTTCTTTTTCCCATATTCTCTATCACAACTGCAACGCCTCCAAATGCGCCCAATGGCGCGGTCAAACTCGTACAATGTTGATCAAGTCCAAATAATGACTGAACTTGATCACTGTCACAACCTTAGTCAACATATCTGCGGGATTCTCGGCAGTCCCAATCTTTTGAAGTAAGATTCTCCCTTCATCAATGATCTCCCGCACAAAATGATACCGAACATCAATATGCTTCGTACGAACATGGAACACTGGATTCTTCGCTAAGTGGATAGCACTCTGACTGTCAGAATAAAGAGTAATCTTCTTCTGCCCAATTCCCAATTCATCCTGCAATCCTTGAAACCAAACAGCTTCCTTCACAGCCTCTGTCATAGCCATATACTCTGACTCCGTAGTAGATAAAGCCACTGTAGACTGTAAAGTAGACTTCCAACTCACTTGTGCTCTTGCAAGAGTAAACACATAACCGGTTGTCGACCGACGTTTATCCAAATCACTAGCATAATCTGAATCAACATAATCAATAGCATATTGACCATATGTATCATCCCTCTCAAAGACTAAGCCAACATCTACGGTTCTCAACAAATACCGTAGAATCCATTTCACTGCTTGCCAATGTCCTTTACTAGGATCATGCATATACCTGCTCACAACTCCAACTGCATGTGAAATGTCGGGTCTTGTACACATCATAGCATACATCAAGCTACCAACTGCATTAGCATACGGAACTCGAGACATATACTCTCGTTCCTCATCTGTACTAGGAGATAACGATGCACTCAGCTTCATATGAGGAGCAAGTGGGGTACTTACAGGTTTTGACTGCTCTGTAATGCCAAACCGCTGTAATACCTTCTTCAGATATTGCTTCTTAGTCAAACAAATCTTGCTTCTTCCTCTATCTCTGCTAATCTCCATACCTAGAATCTTCTTAGCTTCACCCAAATCCTTCATCTCAAACTCTCGATTCAACTGAGTCTTCAACTTTACAATTTCTTAACATTCGTCGAAGCTATCAACATGTCATCAACATACAAGAGTAGATAAATGAAAGAACCATCACGTAGCCTCCGAAAATATACACAATTATCAAAATTGCTTCTTGTGTACCTCTGACCCATCATAAACCGATCAAATCGCTTATACCACTGTCTGGGAAATTGCTTCAAACCATAAAGCGATCTTTTCAGTTTGCACACCAAATTTTCCTTACCAGCAACTTTGAATCCCTCTGGCTGAGTCATATAGATTTCCTCTTCCAAGTCACCATGTAAAAATGCAGCTTTTACATCAAGTTGAACTAGTTCCATATTCATCTGAGCTACTAAGGCCAACAAAATTCTAATGGAAGAATGTTTCACAACTGCAGAAAATACCTCATTGTAGTCAATTCCTTCCCTCTGAGCGTAGCCTTTAGCCACCAACTTTGCCTTGTAGCGAACGTCATTCTTGTTAGGAAATTCATCTTTCTTTGCATATACCCATTTGCACCCAATTGCCTTTTTACCTTTCGGTAGTTGAGCTAGCTCCCAAGTTTCATTCTTCTTAAGAGACTGCATCTCCTCACTCATAGCTGTCTTCCACTCATCAATTTCAGAACATTTGACTGCCTCTCTATAAGTGGAAGGAACATCAGCATCTACAATTGGAAGTGCATAGGCCACCATATCAGCAAATCAAGCAGGTCTGCGAATCTCACATCTTGGCCTATTAACTGCAATAGATTCTTGTTGCTGTTGAGGTTCCTGAGTAGAACCCTCACCATCATCTCCCAAATCTCCCTCTGTCGCAGGAGTACCATCATCTGTCTCAACAGATCTAACTGGGTTCAATGTCGTCGTTTTAAACTCCACCTGCTGTTGAGTATGCTCCACCTGCTGCAGAGTACCATTCACCTTTGTCTGGTTTTCTGATTTCTTCAACATTGAAGACTCATCAAATGTCACATCTCTGCTGGATACAATCTTCCTCGAACTAGGACACCAAATACGATATCCTTTTACTCCAGAAGCAAATCCCAAAAAAATCGCTTTCTTGGCTCTAGGATCCAGCTTCGATTCTTTCACATGATAATATGTAGGAGAACCAAAAACATGTAAAGAATCATAATCAGAAACAGGTTGTCCAGACCATACCTCTAATGGAGTTCTATCACCAATAGCAGCTGAAGGTAGATGATTAATGAGATGACACGCATAAGTCACAACCTCAGCCCAAAATTCTTTGCCCAACCCAGCATTGGACAACATACATCAAACTTTCTCCAGCAATGTCCGGTTCATGCGTTCTGCCACCCCATTCTGCTGCAGTGTACCTCTAACAATAAAATGACGTACAATACCCTCATCTTGACACAATTTCAAAAACTGATCGCTGCAATACTCACCACCATTATCTGTTCTGAGATGCTTGATTTTCTTGCCAGTTTGTGTCTCAATCATCTTTTTTCATTTAAGAAAAGCACGAAGTACATCATCTTTTGATTTCAAACAGTACACCCAAGTTCTTCTGGAAAAGTCATCAACAAAAGTAACAAAGTAGTGTCTATCTCCCATCGATGCTGTTTTGGTAGGTCCCCACACATCTGAGTGAACATAATCAAGAATACCCTTGGTATTATGAATAGCGGTGCCAAATTTCACTATCTTCTGCTTTCCCAGAATACAATGCTCACAGAAATCCAGCTTGCAGGTCTTTGCACCTTTCAATAAGCCTCGTTTCACCAAACTGAATAAGGCTTTCTCACCTGCATGTCCCAAACCCATATGCCACAGTCTCGTGATCTCTGAATCTGCATCATTATCAGAAACCATAGCCGCTGATCCAATAACCGTATTACCATTATAGTAATACAAGTTGTTCCTCCTAGTGCCTTTCAATACCACAAGAGCGCCTGAAGTGACCCTCAGAATACTATCTCAAATAGATATACCACAGCCTTTAGATTCTAAGGCTCTCAAAGAGATGAGATTCTTCTTCAACTTCGGTACATATCGAACATCTGTCAAAACTCTAGTCAGTCCATCATGATTCCTCAAACGGATCGAACCTATCCCAACAGTATGGCAAATATCATCATTACCCATATACACAACTCCACAATCAAGCTCCTCAAACTGAAAGAACCAATCCCGATGTGGACACATATGATAAGTACAACCCGAATCCATAATCCACTCATCAGAACCAGAAGTGGATAGGTGACCAGCTAGACATATATCTGACTCACTGTCATCCTCACGCTCAACAACACATGCATCAGAAACAGCCTTGCCCTTATCTTTCTTTTTCAACTTAGGACAATCTTTCTTCCAATGCCCTTTCTCACGACAAAAGGCACACTCATCTTTCCTAATCTACCCCTCGACCAAGATTTTCTCCTTTTTCCTGGTTTTCTACTTTGACTACGCCCTCTCATTGTCAATGCATCTACTGACTCATCCCTATGTTCCCTTTGATCTTTCTTACGAATTTCATAATTCAACAAAGCAGAACAGACTTCTTCTAAAGACAGTTTATCTTTCCCATGGATAAGAGTAATGCACAAATGATCTAATTCATCCGGAAGTGAGCCAATCAATAGCATAGCCTTAATTTCATCTTTAAAGGTTTCATCTAAGTTTAACAAATCGGCAATTAACTTATTAAACTCATCAATATGAGAACTGATGCTCGTACCTGGTTTCAACTGGAGACGGAACAATCTCTTCAATAGGTACAACCGATTCTTATTGCTTTTCTTCATATATTTGTTTTCCAGCGCCTTCCACAATTTGTTTGCAGAATTCTCCTTCGTGAACGGATCCTTTTGTTCTCTACATAAGCAAGAGCGAATCAACCCACAAGCTTTTATATTCAGCCTGTCCCAATCTCTTGCACTGATATCTTCTGGTTTTGTTTCTTCGAGAACAATATCCAAATCTTGCTGATACAACCCGTCCAACACCTCACTCTGCCATAAGCCGAAATTATTTCGACCATCAAATTTTTCAATATCTATTTTTGCATTTGTCACAATCACTGTCTTCTCAGATACAGTAGATGATGAAGCCATTACTACCTCTCACAAATAAGCTCGATACACAAATCACCAATAACCAAGCTCCAAACAAACTATTATATTAAATAACTAGCAATCCAAATTCAACAGTCTAGAATAGTAGCAAGTGCTTCAATGAAATAACCACTAACTACCCAAACCTTCGGCTCTGATACCAATTGTTATGCACAAGCGGAAACGATAACCAACCGAGCAACCCAAAATGCACAACCACAACTATATGCCAGATAATTGAATATAATAGCAACTAAAGAGGCAACCAATCAACCATAATGCAGAAATAGAAAACACACCAGGATTTAACGAGGTTCGGTATTACTACCTACGTCCTCGGGCGCCGCTGAAGAAGCTTTCCACTATCTTCAAAGAGAATTACAAACTTTTGGGACACAATACAAATACCACAACTATCGGATCAAACTGTAATTATCCAAATAGTTGGGCTAAATTGTAATTACTCAAATAATTAGGCAATACCACAAATACCCAAAACAAAGGGAGAAAAAAACAAATATTATAAACTTTAAGGTCCTTACTGAAAGGCCCTTAAACTATGAGGTCTTATTAGTGAGACCTTACAAATATAGGGGGTGGAATGATATTTCAAATGGGACACATAATCATTTCTCATAAGGCTTCTTTTATAAGCCTACAACAAACCCATGTTTTTCTCCTTAACCAATGTGGAATCCTTCCCACTTTATGCATATGAGCCAATATCACTCAACACCCTTCAGTTAGCTGTGTCCTCTGGAGTTCCCTTTACCACTTCATTGTTGCATTTATATGACGTTCTCCCAAGGTAATAGCGTGCCACTGAAGTGTTTTAAGGGAACGCCAGGTGCCACTTGACATTATTGATTTGCAAAACAGAGGTAATTTGTTCCTTGCCGGATTATTATTAATAGCTCAGTGTTTTAATTGTTTCTTGATTAGTAGTACTTGCAATGATTGTCGCATGCACGTGCAATGCCCTTGTTTAGCGTAACATGTTTATAATCATATTGTAATGATTTTTAGGGATTTTTTTTTCACAAAATACTGTCTCTTCAATTACAATGTCTACAAATCTTAATTACTTAAAATATTATATATTTCTTCAGACTAATTGATTTTATAAAAATGTTTAACACTGAAAATATTAAAAAAAATTCAATAAGAATGGTTCAAAAAGTTATCTTTCTTTATAATGGAAAAGAAGACTATTTTTTTAATTAAACTTATATAAAAAATTATTAATAATGTTTTAAATTTAAACATCCTCCTTTAAGTGTCTCCTTTTGAAAATTTTGTAGTAGTGTTAGATTTTAGTTTCTTGGATGTCTGTATTATATAATGGTTTTCTAGTGTTCATAATTTTCTGTTTCACAGGCTAACCATCATAGGAATTAGACTTCAGTATATAATTAGTTAATCACAAGAAAAGACGTTCTTCCTTTATTAAAATGTATTATTTAAACGTAAATTTAAATCCTTCTAAGAAATGTTCTTTAATTAATTATTTGAAGACGAATTGAACTAATGAATAAATTAAGCCTAGCTAGTAATTTGAATCTTTTCATTGAATAGGACAAAAACAAAATGCATATTTTGTTTGATCGATCAAATAAAAAAATTACTCTAATCGAAGTAACGAGATCTACTTAATGCAGAATTAAAATGATTCAATAAAATTTAAATTTATTGTCTAATTGAAACAACTATTAAAAGCTTAAAAAGATGCTAGTAGATATATTTTACATTAAGTTTTTGTGACTAAATTAAACAGGAAATTAAATAGTCCATACAAACGAGATCCAAGCAATAAAATCTTTTGAAATATAATTTATATCTCAGCTACTTTTATACGCAAATGAAGCAATAATATTAATTTTGAAACTATAATTTTATATCATTTAACTTATTATTTCATTAATCATAATAGGTTTAATAAATAAAAGTAACATCATTTGGAATATATATATATAGAAATTGATATTGATCATGAGAAGATGAAATATATAGCATTAGTACGCGAAAGCTATTAAACATTATCCCAACAATTTTATTTACTGAAATTACCTAGATAACGGTTTTCTATTTCATAGGGTAATCATTTGGAAAGAATTAGACTTCATTGTATATATATAATCACGAGAAAGGATGATTGGAATTGTTAGTGTCAAACGTGACACGTTTGCATGTGCCATGCACATGATTATTTAAGGCAAACTTGTAAATTAAAAAATTGTTTTATATTCTTTATTATTTTACTGTTTCCAAAAGTTTTTATTAAGAAGTATTAGAATCATATAGAATATCTTTTATTAGATTCGGATATTTTTATAGTATGCTAGTTCACACTACAACAAAAAAGGTCTTTTATGTAGGCCGAAAAATGACATATATCATTATATATGTCAGTCTTCGCGCGACATATATGGACCTGTCACATATTCTATACGTGTCACTTTGTCAAACCGACGCAAAGATATGTGTCATTCAAAGACAGACATGTATGCAACAAATATGTGTGATTACGTGTCGGATAGTACAAAATATGTGTCAGTCAATAAGTGACACAAATGTTTGTGTCGGTCAACAAAGGACACAAATGACACAAATTATAAATTTTATGTGTCGCTTTGCGGCTAACATCCACGTGTCATTCATTGACTGACACAAAGAGTTTATATGTGTCGTTTTATGCCCGACATTTAGTGTCAATAAGATATGTGTCATTTTCTATCGGACATTAAGTTATTTATCCAAGCAACACAAGTCACTTTATGTGTCATTTTTAGGCCGACATGTACTTTTCAAAATATATAACTTTTATGTGTCGTTTTTTTGTCGACATATACTTTTCAAAATATATAACACGTGTCAGCCTGAATTCTATATATTTTTTATTTCTAGAATCTATATATTTTTTATTTTTTCTAAAAATAAAAAATATATAATATATAGTTTGTATAGAAAAAGTTAATTTGTATGTAATGAATAATATATAATTTGATGTTTATGAATAGAAAAAATCGTGGATGCAACCCTCCTAAAAGGGAATACAGGAAGCTTATAAGACACAATAGATTAATCATTTTCAAGCCTAAAAAGGAAATTAAGCAACAAAGTGTTCCATCGGGAAGTAAATGATAACAAAGAGGAGGGAAATTGTTTATAGCTCATAGAAAGCTCTGTTGCCAAAACAGTAAAAAAATACTTATTCTCACCAGTAAATATATCCATCAAGTTCTTCGACAAATGTATTTTTGACAAGAATGCACAAAAAAGGTTCTCATGGAAGTACATACATGCATTTCTTTTTCGTCACATATTCATATAGAAATATTCAATCGAAATTACATGCATCACTTGATTTAAGTTTTGAGAATAAAGAAAATGGTTTAGGCAATGTCAAGAAATATGATATGCAAGAGCAAGATTTTTTTCGATGTAGTACCCATCACAGTGAGGGTGTTTTGTACCTCCTCATTAGGATTTGGGAATTCAATCTTCCTGTCAATACGTCCTGGCCTAAGGAGAGCTTGATCCAAGATATCAATCCGATTTGTGGCCATCAACTATGGTTGATAAAACGGCCTAGATTTCCCTTAGCACATGTATCTATTAGCTGCAAGAATGGAAAGAACATGAATAAGAAACTAAAATGAAGTAACTATCGCAAGAAAATCAGATGACAACAAGGCTAAAAAAGTACAAACTTGACATCTCATGTGCACCAGATATTAAGCATTCCCATTAACTACATGTTACTTGGATTTGAGTATGCAACAAGTAACCTTCGAAGCAAGGAATATTAATGCTACTAATGATACAGGCTGCCCTGATCACACATCACCTTAAATACATATATACATAACGGATTTCCAGGAAGTGACATTTTGACTACAGAAATAGGTAATCATTACAACAAGAAGCACTTCTGTTGGCAAGATTTCTAGTGAAAGAAGACCAAGAGAACCTTCGTATTTAGTAAGAAGCAAAAAATGCATTGCTTATGGTCGCTAACAAGACAATTTTATGCACCTAACACAACTTCCAAGCTTTAAAGAAGCTTGCAGATAATAAAGAGGATATAATTAAGTTAAAAAAACTACTCCAGATACAGAGCTAGCAAACCAGCAAGAGTTTCAAATGACACAATAGCATTTAGGACCACAACATGCTGCTTAGTAACCAATAAATATTGATAAACTAAAATGCAAAATTCACTCGAATCAAAAGAATTTAACTAATAGTTTTATGAAGAACACTGTCCAAACCTCACTGCCATTTAATGTCATGAAGTAGAAATGCTTATGACCATTAGCTGCATACTCGTTTTGCCTTGCCTCATAAGCTTGCATGTCAAGCACTTGATTGGACCACATATTAGAGTCTTAGCAGTTAAATAAAGATTGATAAGAGAGAAAGGACCAAGATCGCATACACAAAAAGGAAAAATTTGGAAGTAAGACAGCACACATAACATATGAGGACCCATATTTTTTTGCCAAAAAATTTGAATCTATTTCAACCATATTGATTAAAACGAAAATTTAAATTATAGCAAGCCACGAAATGCGAAATTGGGTAACATCACATCCAGAATAATATTTCACCCTCATATCAGGTCCATATGCCAATGCATACAAATAGTCATCTATCAATGGAGATCCACGATCATGCAACTCCATTATCTACAACGCCAGTATTGTTATTAAAGCCTTGATTAAGTTAATACTTTAACACAAATTATATTTAAATATAACTCACATGTTTCTTAAACCACTCGGGAAAGTATTTTTGCTGCAATATATTCACATTTGTTCCACCTTCCTTTCGTAAAATAATCATGCGTTGCCTACATAAATTATATTTTGCATATTAGATATTTATAAACATAAGGAACAAAAAAAAAATATCACATTTTAGAATACGTGTAAAGTGAATAACTTACTGAAGGTATGGTTGCACTTCATCACAATTGTTTAAAACATACTAATGACATTTGTTAATCTCTGATACAGAGAGTAGTTTGGATCCATTGAATCCAAATGCTCTAACTCTTTGGGAGAAAACTGATATTCCCCTATCACGTTCTCCACCATCATTAATTCGATCATCACGAGTGAATTTTGTTTCAATTCGTTGCAAATACATTGGACAAAAATTCTTCGCTTCATTGTCAATGTAAGCTTTTGCAATTGACCCTTCAGGATAAGCTTTGCTCTTGACAAAGCTCTTATATCTACCTAAGGCCTTGTCATATAAAAATAATTAAATTATAATTAAATTGTAATACATAATTTATGTGAAACACAAACATTAAATTTGAGATAAATAAAATATACCGTTCAATTGGGTACATCCATCTGAATCCAACAGGCCCAGCATATTTTGCCTCTCCAGGCAAATGCATCGCTAAATGGATCATTATATCAAAGAATGCCGGTGGAAAGATTCGTTCTAATTTACAAAGTATCACCACAATTCCTTTCTCCAAATGATCCAAGTTTGATTTGGTTATTGTCTTTGCACATAATTGTCGAAAGAAATCACACAACTCAACAATTGCTGTTCATACATCCTTTTGTAAAAAAGGGCGTATGCCAATTGGGAGAAGTCTTTGTAAAATTATATGACAATCATGGCTTTTTAGACCCATTAACTTTCCATCTTTAACATCTACACACTTGGCAATATTTGATGCGTATCTATCAGGAAATTTTACTCACTTTAAGAACTGGCAAAACTTTCTCCTTTCATCCACTGTTAATACATAACAAGCATGAGGCTTTAAATATCTATTGCCATGTTGTTGTAAATGCAATTCTTTCCTGAGGCCTATGTCTTCTAGGTCCAATCTTGCTTTGTCATTATCTTTAGTTTTACCTTCCATATTTAACAATGTCCCAAGTAGACTGTCACATATATTCTTCTCTATATGCATTACATCAAGATTATGACGAAGTTTCAATGTTGCCCAATATTCCAACTCTAAAAAAATACTTTTTTTTATCCAATTTAACTCTTATGGCTTTCTCCTTTGCTTTCTATCTTTGTTGTTAGGGTTTTTTCCAGGTTTCAAATTAGGGAGAATCTCTAATTGTTTTAGAATGTCATACCCTGAATATTCTTGTGGATCATTATTTTTTTCCCAATGACCATCATGTAATGTACTCCTTCTCCATGGACGGTCAGAAGGCAAAAATTGATGATGTCCCATATAACATATTTTACTTCGTATTGATTGAGAAGATGTTCCTTCATTGTATGCAACACACGCCTTGTAACCTTTTGTACTCCATCCAAACAAATTTCCATAAGCTGGAAAGTCATTTATGGTCCTTAAAACTACTACATGCATCCGAAAGTGGGTTTTTTCATATGCATCATAAGTTTCAACACCAACATTCCATAATTCTTTCAATTCATCAATTAATGGTCTCAAGTATATATCAATATCTGTCCCAGGTGCACGTGGTCCTGGGATGAGCAATGACATAAAAATAGATGTATCTTTCATGCATTTCCATGGTGGGAGATTGTATGGCACAAGTATTATAGGCCACATACTATATGGGTTATGCATGTTACCAAAGGGATTGATTCTGTCAGTAGCAAGACCTAGCCTCACATTGCGTGGATCTTGTGCAAACCATGGATACAACTTGTCAAATTCTTTCCATGCTTTACCATTAGCACAATGTTTAAGAACCCCTTCCTTACCCAATCATTTCTCTTTGTGCCATCTCATATCAGTTGTCGTATGTCTTGACATAAATAGGCGTTGTAATTAAGGCTTGAGAGGGAAATAATGTAAAACCTTTTATGGAACCTTTTTCTTCTTACCACTGTGTGGTTTAAATCGCGGTTCCTTGCATATTGGACAACTCTCATTTGTTGCATTCTCCTTCCAAAATAGAGCACAATCATACTTGCATGCATGAATTTCTTCATAACCCAACCCTATATCCTTCAGCATTTTTTGTGCATCATACATTGAGTTTGGAAGGTTATTATTATCTGGTAATGTTTGATTTAACAATTCAAGTAACATAACAAATGATTTGTTACTCCACATATTAATAACTTTTATATGCATCAACTTTATGACAAAATTAAATGTTGATATCTTAGCCCCTTCAAACAACCTCTTTTTGGCTTCATCAAATAAACTAAAGTTTTGAACATCTTCTTCATCCAATGATGGTGTAAGATCCCCGATTGGAAAACCCCCTTCCATTACCGATGGACTATATGTATCATGTATCAAATCATACATCTCATCATAGTCATCTTCAACATTAGTATCATTATGAACTTCTGATTCTGCATTTATAAAGTTTAAGCTACTATGAGAACTGTAGTCAGCTTTCTCCCCATTATAGATCCATTGTTGATAAGTTGGCAAAATTATAGGTTTATACAAATGACTCTTGACAACATCCAATGGTTTCCAAAAGACATTCATACAATTACGACATGGACAACGAATTTGACCATTTCTCTTATCCGAGCAATTTTCTACTATGGTCATAAAGGACTTAATGCCATCAATATATTCCTTGGAAAGTCTGTCTTGAAGTTGAATCCATGATCTATCCATTACTTCCTCCTCCTGAATATGAAACAATTAAATTTAAAACTTTCACTACTTTACAAGTCAAAGACATGCTCCTTAAACCTATCCCCTTTCTCCACACTAAAAGGTAAGGCCCTATCCCATTCAAGAATACACATTCTAGAACATATATTAGAGCTCCAACAAAATGTCTCAATCCAATAGAAATTTTGGCAGCATCTCCCCTTAGTTCTCCAAGTTCATGTCATAACTGTATATACATTTGTTTTGTGTCATAGGCATGACCAATGTCCAACACAAGCAATAGACATCTAGCATGTACTCGAAGAACAAGAGAAGATACCACTGAAATTTCTATCAGCGAAACAATGTAAAAGCAAATAATCTATGTAACAGATTTATGTATTCTCAAACTTTCCACTTTGGACAATTCAAGAAACCTTTGTGTTCTATTAGTATCATATATTCATGATGTTAATAGAACACAAAGCTATTTAAAGTCTCTTAAATGGGTCTAAGGGTAAATGTAGTTATGAATGCAAACAAGAATTTTTACTAACAATCAACCAAAAAAGAAAACTGAACCCAACAATCAATCAAATATTATGATATTCAGCATAAAAAGATAAATCAATTAAGATAGTAATTTAAAAGCTGAAATATGCTAGTCTGCAATCACAATAACTAAATTAAATCTAAATAGTTAAAGATTCTTACTTGTTTGAAGGTAATCTCTGATTGCTTACTATAGGAATTAGATCTTCCAATTAAATATGGTACTTTCTAGAAATTTAAACATACAAAGATTAGTGAAAATGAATTTGTACTTAAATTAAACTGAAAATCAAAGGTCATAGACTTAAATCAATCAACCCATAACAACAACGAATAATAAACTTTTATATTTTAAATGCTTTGTATGTCCATGCTATGCTAAATTTAATTTGGTTACTAAGTTAGTGTTTATGACATTTACATCTCATCCTTTGGAAACTTAGTGTAAGTCTCTATTCTGCACTTAATTTATTCTGTTTGTTGACATGAGTCTCTAGCATGCATGATGACATCTTATTATGTTCTCAGATTTTCTTTTAGTTCTGTGGGGAGATTCTATTTCCTATAATCTCCAGTAACATTCTATTTGTTAGCACATTGATGTTGCATCTCAAATAAACAGCAAGTTATTCTATTTATTCCAAAAATAATACGAGACATGATGAAATGTGTTATGGTATATGATGTAATATATTATTTGGAACTTATTTCATGGGGTTAATTGATATAATTAATCAAATAACAAGGCGTTCTATCCTAGTAAACTTATCAATTTTTCTTTATTTGGTGCAAGCCTAGGATAGGCTGGGAAGAGCTTCCAATCTAGAGGAAGATGGGACAAATCATGCTAAAAGCATAATCCACCTAGCTCTTGAGCTACTGGATAATGATAAATCTGAGGCTAGTTTTATTAATTTTGATTCCTAGCATAAAAATTAAATTTAGCCAAGATTAAACATAAATTTAGAAATTTTAGAAAAGCAAAAGAAAGTCACAAATAGAATCAATAATGGTAAAAAGATATGAGGACAATCTTGAAAGTCACAAACATAATCAGTAATGGTCAAAAGATATGAGGACAATCACTTCAAGATTTGAGACATTACTTTGTGAAGCCTACTCCTATACCCTATAGTTGAGGTAGCAAAGCTTGACTAGAGGGCCCATTTGCCATGTTTCACTTATAAATTGAAATCGCTGGCAATGTAAGAGGGAGTCAGAGAGCTTGATGGATTAACAAACTACAAGAAAATAAGCTTTTTATGGCGGGCTGAAACCGCGGTAAAAAACCTTCTACGGTGGGCACACGCTGGTTTTAGCCCGCCGTATAAAATGACGTCGTAAAAACTCATTTTACTTTTTACCATGGTTTTGGCCCGCCGTAACAAGTTCTTATCGCGGTTTTAATGACCGCCGTAGAATTTTGTGGTTTTGTATAAAACTTTTTATCGCGAGTAGGTGGCCTGCTGTAAAAAGCTGGGTTACTATTTACCGCAGGCTGATGGCCTGCCGTAAAAAACCTATGTATTATTTACCGCGGGCTTATGGCCCGCCGTAAAAAGTTGACGTAAAATTATTTACCGCATGTTGGTGGCCCGCCGTAAAAAGTCAATTGGATGAACAAGTTATCATCCAGTTCTAGTGGGACAAAATTGAGAATTCATATCAAATTCAACAAGTCAAAAGTGCCCAAGGGCAACAAATAGTAATTAATTATATACTTATCTATTTCTTCTGAGATGCAGAATAAAGAGTTGAAACTCAATTGAGGAGATTAACAGTAGCATAATCCGACATCTAGAGTCAAGAGTAGTCAAAATACACATCAAATACAATACTGTCTTAGAACAATTCAGGTTCCTATAGAGATATATAAGCTCCACCACTACAAATTCACTTAATATCTTGACAAGGTTTTACAACAATCATCATAATCATAGACTTTGCGGCAAACACAGGATATAAGACAGGAACTTTCTCAGGATATGCCTACCTGACCAACGTCTGAACAAAGAAAATAGGAAGGCCTTTTTGCATCAAAGCTACATCGCCAAGGATTTCTGAAGCCTAAGGCCCAAATTTCAGGCTGTAACTCCTTATCTTCAAAAAATGGATTATCTGCTGGGACAGAATAATTTCCCCATAGACCGAGGTCACTAACATCTTTTGCAGCTGTAGGGATGAAACAATGAGAAAATTGTTCAAATTTTAAAAAAGGTCAATAGCATTTAGGTTTCCTATAGGGCCAAAGATATCAATTATTGCATTAACACTTACTTGGTATCTTATCTATATCTAGCCTCATTATCTTTCCAAGCAAGGATTTCTTGTTCTGAGCGAAATTATAAGGATCACATGTACCACCACCATCTCCCATCATAAAGTACAAATATCCATCCCCGGGTCCAAATAGAATCTAACTGCCATTATGGGATGTGAGGGGCAGACCCAAAAGTAACTTTTTGTAGTAGTGACATGTATGCTGCAACCAAGATACATGCTTTGGTTATGGTCTCCATTGTTAACATATGAAAAGCAAGAAAATGGTAGCGACATTTTCTCTTAATAATAATTTCATGAGGCCCAAAAAAACTTGCCTAGACATAGTACAGGAGTTCTTGTATCCTTAAACCCACGGAAGATGCCCTGAATAGCTAGAGAAAGTACAACTGCATGAGCACCAATTGCTCGAGGAGACAGAAATTGTTGTGCTTGAATACGCATGGAAAAAGCCTATCCAAAAAAAATCATTTTAACAAATAGTCGTTCCCTCATAACTCTTAACAAAGTTAAAGATTTGGCAAGCAACATATCTGGATAAAGGGACCTGTACCAAGAGTTAGTAATACTCCTATTGAAGTTAGAGAATAAATGTGATCGGCTAGAACAAAAAGAAGAAAGAATCACAGAACTATCCTATTATCTTGTTACAGTTGATTAACTGAAATAAGTTTTACTTACAGATGATATGCCCATCATGCTAAGAAATAATCCAGATCCAAAATACATTGCTAAAGCCTCAACGACACCAATTGCAGCAGCCATAAGTAAGGCTGTAGAGACAGAAGGTAGAAACATTCTACCGATTGGTTCAGCACTGCTGTTGTCAGTTGCTTTTGAAGAGCTACTATCTGCATATTAACAAGCTCACAACCTGAGACCTTGTGCAAATTTACAAGAGTATATTTATTATTTGGATTTATATATGCAAAAACTCGGTATGGCTTGCACAAGATAAATTCAGACTCGTTCTGACATTTTATGTTGCTTCATCTGAACTAGGCACCTTCCTGCTATTCCTTGCTATGTCTTCAGCAGCAAATGATGTTGCTGAATGGAACCTTTATAGTACATTATTAAAATATATATATATATTAGAGCTCAAGTCATACAAAAGAAAAACTTTGCATCTATAATATGAATACTGAACGGAAGTCAGATCCTCTGTAAACCATTGAGCAGAGTTCGTTCCTAAAAAGCATGGACATGGAGGTGAATTAGCAAGGAAAAGGCAGACACTCTGCAATTTCTACATTAAGCATACATATTTTTTTTATATTATGCCAAACTCAGCCAACATTTAACAACTAAAGAAAACAAATAAAACAATAAGAAATGCATTTTGATACAGTAAAAGTGAGGGAAAAAAATAAGAAATGAATTTTTGTAATCTTAAGATGATACAGAAGGTGAAAAAAATTTAGCCTAACTTACTCAATCTACCAATGTAAGCTGTTTCCATCAGTTATGCCAAGGGCTCAATTGTTGTCCAGTAATAGCCGGTATAGAAAGGATTATAAGATCCCTTTGGACATTTTGAGCATGTGGTAGGCTAGTTGTCGGCACCACACTCGACTCACTGGAAAGAAATTTAGAGTTTCACTGATCAGAGAACAAGAAAGATAATCCTGAAAGCATAAATACAAAAAGAAAATTCAAATGTCTTCTTGACACATAATAGATAGGAAAAAATGCACAGATGGAAAAGAAATCAAAGGAAGAAAGAAGAAATCATAAGAAAATGAAAGTAAAGTAAAGTCTTACAAGTTTTCATTGATAAGTTCTGCTGCACTAGTAGATGCAAACCTTTCCCCAATGCCAGAAGGATTGGTTTCAACATAATCTGAAGCATATTGACAGCTGATTGATTCACAATGTTTGATGACATTGTAAAAGCTAGAGCCTCCTCTATTTATCAACCCAAAAGAACATTTTTTAAGAGCTTTTATTGTACTTTTGTCCGCAAAATGCTTTCCCAGTTTCTTGATTGTTCTTCTTTCAAAACTTTTACCAGTAAATCCGCACAAGGGTCCTCCCACGAACTAAGTTACTGGCATGTTGGTATTGATTGGCCTACTTGTGATGTCCAAAATCTCCGCAAATTTTGCAAATAACACATTCCAGATTCAAATAACTGATGTTATGAATCATGAGAAAGAATTCCAAATACAAATGCATTCACCCAAATGGATAATGTAGGTAAAAAATTGAAGTGAAAATTAAAATCCCTATGTTCTTTATTCTTACAACAACCGAAACACAAAAGATGATAAGAAAAATTCCTCTTTTCTGCACATTCTATCCATTTTCTCAGTAACCCAACAGATGCCTTTTCTTAAAAAAAAATACGCTTATCTGCCTTCTCTTCAGGGATATGAATCGAGAATTCTTGCTCAAAAGCCATTAGAAGCTCCACCCTGTCCAGACTGTCCAGGGACAAATCCTTTTGAAAATCAGCTGTTTCAGTTACCTGCTCAATGGCCATATGAAACTAAAATTAGCTTACCACACTTCTGGATAGGATAAAAGTCAGATTAAGAAAATGTTAATTTCAACCTAAAGCATAGCCCAACAGGCAGCATTATCTACAAAATGGCCTAAATCAACCGCAGACAGAGCAACTGGTGGCATGTCATTTTTACACAAACGTAAATTTTGTAAAGCAGGATGAGAACCATTGATTAACTACCTTAGCAGTATATTACCACAGATGCAAATTCATTGAAAAACAGTAAAGGAAATGCCATGTAGTAGGGTCAACCTAAAACCTTAAAACCAGGATTATCCATGAATTCTTTTAAGCAATATTTCAAACCTAGGCTAAGTTGACCTACACTTGTTTATGAGCTAGCAACTTCTGCCATTTCCTGCTCCATAATATTCGGCAAGACAGGATAGTACTTGTAATGGAGCTCTCCAACATCATCACCGGACAGCTTCTTCCATCCATTTGGTCCAACATAGTAGACTGATCAAAGAAAAGCTTTTTATCAAAGTAAGCTCATAAAAACAGAGTGGAGTAAGTGAAATAGAGACACAGAGAAGGAGAGATTACCACTAGACACCACCACTAGCTCCGTCTCTGAACGTTGCATGATACATAGATCTTCTGGCAAACTCTATAGCTTTCTCAATTGACATATCAAACCGGTACCTAGCCACAAGTATAGGATAACAATTATAAATAAGATCATAAAAAATGCTCAAAACAGTACATTTGACAAAATAATGCAAATACTCAAGTTTATTTTCATATCAACACCCAGAATGAAATGCTAGAAAAACTTCAGCTCTGCAAATATGAAATGTTAAGAGAACCCACTAAACAAGGGAACTAATTAGGTAGCACCCCGTTAGAATGTAACAAAAGCACATTATTAGACAAATTTGCATTACACAATGGCAAAGTCGGTCTGTATTACGTTGGTATCAAGTATAAAACAACCCAGAAGTACCACCTTCCATTGTCTTAATAAAAAAAAAGATTTTTAAAATTAAAAGAAACAATCTGCTATAGTGTGGTTTCAGGTGGAATAAAACCTTTGACCTTTCTTACCATCTTAGCAGGGATAGTAAGGCACATAAAGAAGCATTTTCATAGCCCATTATGAAAAATGTTTCCAAAACTTAGAACTTTTTAAAATATGTAGTGGCCAAAAAGTGTGGGGGAAGGCCTATGGGAATGTTATACATAAATAAATGTCCGTCAACAAATGCATAGAGTTTTAGAGGGCGTCTTTTACCATTCTTTCTCATTTTTCCTATTTTTGATTTGTCACACATATTTCTATTGTCATGTCTGGATAATTCATGAAAGAAATACAATGTTCGTTAACAATTAACAAAATAATATTACGTAGTGATAGCTAAAACATCAATGCATCTAGAAAGAGGGAGAAGGGGGGGAGGAGGGGGGGTGGGGGGGGGGGGTGGGTGTGGGGTGGGGTGTGGTGGGGTCAGGGGACTAAAATGGACGGGCAATAGCTACACACGCATTATCCAATACACCATAAGCATATGGTGAGCCAGACCCAATAGAGAATCGTGTTCCTTTCAGCCTCCCTCCTTCACTATCCACATAATATAGCCCAGGACCCTACAAGAAACTCATAAGCCAACTTGAAAAGAGTTTTATGTAATATAGTAAAAAATAAATAAATAAATATATAAAATCAAAAACATTCAAGCAATACCATTTCATCCATCCAGCAATCATAGTCCCAATGGATAGTCCCATTCCACGGTAAGAGCACAAAATATTGGCCAGCAACTTTGATGCCCCAGTGACTGGGATTCTGCGTTTGTTCGCCAATTCATGTAGCCGGCACTAATATATGCAAATAATTGATAGTTATAACTTCAGACAGGAAGGAAAACCAAAAACATCGAGTCATATAAGATTCCTCATATTAACACCTAAACAAAAGCCAAGTAAAATGGTAGTGCTAAGTTGTCTAGTCATCTTTCATGGCTATCAGAGCAGCAGGTAAAAATGCATTGGGCTAGCAGCTTCTCAATTAATTCTTGGCATGTCCAAATCCAGATATTGAGAACCTCTGTCTAGAATTTTAATTATATATATTGACGGTTGTAGTTAGCAACAAATGATAAATCCCATCTTATAAATCAAGTCAAAACATCACAATTTCATTTAGTTTATTGCAGGATCCAAATTTGTGAAAGCTTAAAAAATGGTTTAAAGGTCAAAAATGCATGTGCAGAACATTAAAGAATCAGATCTGTAATGCACAAACCACCATCCAACCACTTTGAAGCGCAACCAAGCCAAAAGTTTAATCCATCAACCAAAGAATGATATATGTATTACCAAGATGCAAAAGTGTATAACTCAAAGCAACTAGTTGTTCATTGTATCTGATATTTTTTGGGGCATGCATATACTTCACACTTTAGAAATAGAGAAAAAAGACATAAATATCTTACCTTTATGCCAAGATTTTTATGCCAAAACTGGCAGTCAGCAGCCCCTCTGGCGACCTAAGTAATGGCGTTTTATATATGTAGTCCAGTCTCATTTTCTCCACTTACCAAAATTGATTGAGTCCAACCCAATTCGCCATTGTCATCCTCCTCTCCCAACAGATCCCAATCCCCTACCGACAACAAGCCCACGACACCGTTTCGAAACCTCACCATCTCCGCCACCATCCCCCAGGTCCACGAGCTCAAGTTCGTCGAGCTGAACACCAAGGGCATCGATTTTGAGGAGATTGTGGAGAATTTGAAGGACGCCTTCTCTGTTTACGACATCGATAGGAATGGATCCATAACAGTGGAGGAATTGTACGAGAAGTTAAAGAGCCTGGGGGATGATTGTACGATCACAGAGTGCCAAAAAATGATAAGCGGAGTGGACAGCGACGGCGATGGGACGATTGATTTTGAGGTGTGAGATTGGAGAGGGAATTTGAGAAAGTTACGTTAGGGATTTCAGAGGGAAGGACGAGAAAGGGGCGGAGAAGGGTGAAAAAAAATGAAAAAAAAAATGATTTATATATTAAATGAGTTTTTTTACTGCGGGCCTTAGCAAATGCAGCAAAAGTTGATTATTTTTACCACGGGTGTGGTAGCCCGCCGTAGAATTAGAGCTTTTACCGCATTTTTAAAAGCCCACAGTAAATAATTGCAGTAAAGAGTTTATTTTGTAGTAGTGACAACTTGTTTTAATATTGATGACTCATTACAAACGCTGTGACTAAAATAAGATTTCGAACCTTTTTTTCCGCCATTGCCAATTGTTAGCTTCAAAATATAGGCAATGGTAAAGAGGAAATTTGTGAGCCGTGAAATAAGATTTGTGGAAGCTGAAAAAATCATATTAAATCATTATGATAAGAACTTCTTCAAACATTTAGTATGAAATCATTGGCAGGCCAATATAGCATCAGTTAGGCTTTGTCAAGTCAAGGAAATAAAAGCTAAAAAAAAATATTGAAAATGTCACATTTCATGATTTTTTAAAGCAACAAAATAGATCCTTGATAAAAGTCTTTAAGCAGCCTGGTTCTTACCACCTCATAAGTAATGCAGCAGCTCTAAGTTTATCAAAAATAAAAATAGAACAACTGACACATCCGAAAAAGGATTGTCTCCCAAGTATAGGAGTGTCGAAGTAATAAACCCGGTGAGACCGGGGTCGATCCACGAGGAAGGGGATTTTAGCGCTACAAATTATAAGCTAAGCAAATATGATATCGATGATTCAAAGAAATGACAAGATAATATTAACAAATACAAATAAGGAACAAGTTTGTAAACAATAAATTAGAATCACACAAGAAAAATCAACACAATAATAATGAAGGCTAAGGTTAGGGGATCCGCCCTTGATATTTCAAATAAGGATAAACAACCCAATTTAGTTATATGAATTATATTTGCTTCGTTACCAATATTTATACCACTACTTCTAAATGGGTTCAAGCATCCAATGTGCCAATCACCATATGTCTACAACAAATCAAGGTTCCTAACTAGATTTGTGTCGGTAAGAAAGAACCATACAACATCTAGGAAGGATCCAAGCATTTGATGTGCCAAGGATTGTCAATAATGGATCAAGACCTCCACTTTACGAGTGGTGTCAAGATTGATTAAGAAATTAAATATAAATCATATTGAATAAACATTATAAGATTAAGATTATTAAGCACATATTAAGGGTTAGAGAATCCTTATTCTCATATCAAGGGTTTCACCCTTTCACCTTAGCAAAAGAGAAATTAGAAGAACATTATAATAGAAAGAAAATAAAATGCAAGAAAAAGGAAATTCATTAATAACATAAACACACAAAACACAATACAAGATCCTAGCCAAAGCCAAAAAGTTCCAGCCAAGGCCAAGATGCCCCAATGGGTCACAAGGCACCTCTATTTATAGATACATCCAGGGGCAAACTTGTCAAATTACAAGGGCATAATTGTCAAATATTAGTTGTAAATATCTTTGACAATTGGGATCATTAGGCACCGACTTTGACCATCAATTTTAACATTGAAATGTTAAGAATTTTAATCACATGTCTTCATGAAAGTTGTAGATATTTCTCTCAGCTTTCTAGAACATATTGATTTGCACAATTTGGATACGTATTTTGAGAGATACGGTCCAAATACTGAGGCCTGGTTAGACTGGGCCGAGACTGTAGATGGGTTCACTTCAAGCCCAATTTTGGTCCACTAAGAGCCCGAATTTGATGATGCTTGTGAAATGCAATCTTGTAGACAATTGAATCAGCTTTCCAAAACATTAAGAATTGCACCATTCTGATCTATAAATAGAGAGTTATGCCCATTTTACCGAACCTGTAACAAAACCAAAATTAAGAGAAATTAATTCCAAAGATGCAAAGACTACAAATATGCTTAAGTTGAGGAATTTAATGACACTATTAATGCAATATGATGAACTAAGCTCTTATTAAATATACATATTTAAGTGTTCATCACACCCCCCAACTAGCTTATTGCTAGTCACTAGCAATTAAAGCGTTATTATTTAGAAATGATTTATAGAATTTTACATCCAAGGTGGTCATTATTGCACTCTCCTTGATTTTATCCAAATAAACAAACTCTCAACCAATTATTTTTATTATTATTTGTTTATTTTTTCTTTTTTATGACTCATGTACCCTTCGGTCAAGATATCTATAAACCTTCTTTTTGTGCTCAGTCAACACATGACTATGGGGCTTATTAGAAAGAAGCCATATCAGTTCTAATATTTGTTAAGGCTAACAACCTTAGGTAAGGGGCATTTATTCATTATATATATATATATATTTTTCTCTCTCTTTTTTTTTTGAAAGAATGCATCTTTAACCCATGTAGCGAGCCTTAGGCTAATGACTCCTAGACCAGTTGGCCTTAGGGCATTAGGTGTTAAGACACCCCCAAGAGCTTAACGACTCGGGTTGCCGATGCTTTATTTTGCTTAAAAACTTGTGGATAGTGCAATGTTCAATCCCATTAAGCTTTCTCCTTAATCCATGTAGCGAGCTTTGGGCCAATAGCTCTCAAACTAGTTGGTCTTAGGGTATTAGGTGTTGAGGCACCCCTCGGGCTTAATTGCTCGAATTAAGGAGGCTACGAGACCAAACTTATCCACAATTGCTCTCTTCTTTTTTTTTTCACTTTTTTTTCACTTTTTTTTAACTTTTCCCTTCCTTTGTGTTGTTATCCTAAACAAAACAAAAGAACTCAATATTACAACATTTCATTTTGCCATCCACAATCATGCATCAAGGTATGTGTGTGTGTGTGTGAAGAAAGGTTCATGAATACTTGCTTAATGAGTAAATAAGCACACAATTTATTAAATGATAAGGTTGTGAGAGTTCATAGATTTGAATAATTCAAAGTGAAATGAATAAGACCTCCTGCTATAAAATTCAAAAATCAAAACTAAATAATATCAAGTTAGCTACAATGAGTTCACAAGATCAAAATAAAATGACAAATTGGTTAGAATGGGTTTCAAGAGTTCAAACTGGCCCTCCCTACTCTGCCATTCCTGACCCATAATGCGTCTCAAGAGGATTTAAACTCCTTACACCGCACTCTGAATCTAATTACTAACTCGTTTTTTTTTTTTTGTAAGAAAAAAGAAAATTCAAGACACACTTATGTTTACTATCCTTCCCCCCCAACCAAATGAAACATTGTCCTTAATGTTTAAATGTAGAGAGATAAAGTATAGGAGACATTACCTAAAGCTTCTGTTATTCGAGAGATGACGTGAAAGACTCATAAACTAACATGCTAAAAATAAAATAAAATAAAATAAAGGAGAAGAAAAAAATTACAAACGGAGATTCAGATCCAATTTGCACTTTTTGTTTTGCCCTCCTGCCCAATTAATTTGAGTACTAGCTAGGTCAGGTTCATACTCAACTTCTTGTAATTTGTCAAGTAACTCACCAGCAGAAGTGGCAGAAACAAGGATCTATCTCGCCCAATGTGGGATAAAATTTTGTTCTACAGCTGCATCAACAAAACTTATTAAAGGATCAAAGAAATTGTTAACATTCAACAAACCTATGGGTTTTTTATGTAGGTTCAGTTGGGCCCAAGAGGCAATTTGAAAAATTTCTTCAAAAGTACCAAAGCCACCTGGTAAAGCAATAAAGGCATCTGAATTGATGAGCATATGTGCCATGCGTTCATGCATAGAGGAGACTTGTAACTCATGCCCAACCATTTTTCCAACAATGCTTTCTATAGCCAAAGCTTTCGGAATAACTCCTAAAACTTGACTACCTTCTACACGTGCAGCTCTTGACACACAACCTATTAATTTGAGGCTACCTCCCCCATAAACCACATGAATCTTTCTTTCAGCCAGTAGTCTACCAAGATAATTTGCTGCCTCGACAAACTCTTCACTTTTACCTGGTCGAGATCCACAGAATACACATATCTTTTGGATTTGACGTTTTGAAGTTCCCTCCATGTTTATGTAACTCTCTAACTATGTGTGAAGAAGAGAACAAGTGATGTGGTATTTATGGAGTGTAAAAAGGTATGCTATTGATGACATCCAAATAGGTAGCTCGGCTGCTTGTTGAAAAATTCAACAACTATGCATAGAAATTCAAAACAAGATGATGAAATAAGACACCATAAGTCAAACAAAAGATACAAATTAAAAAATGACAGCTATAAGACATTAAAATTCAAAAATGATGGCACACATGCATATGTACAGGTAGTTGTGACTGTGGCTCACATCTTCCTCTGGTTTTACGTCCAGAAATGGCTTAAACACCTTATATGAGTTGGGGATATGCTTCCCATCCAGTTTTCTTATAAACTGGCAAACAGGATCGTTTTGAGTCAGATTCCCAAGACTATAGCATTCTTGCTCATCTCGGAATTGTGTCCATCAGTTAAAAATTTGACGTTGCACAAGTCCACAAGAATGCGTCTCAAGAGTCACTCGGATATCATCCAAAGACTCCGTACTCAGTCCATTCTTGATGAACTGTAGTTTATCCTCTCGATTATTAGACAAATATCCCAAGGAGCGGCAACGCTGGTTATAAGTCCATCTTGCACATTTGGGACAAACTTGTAACCTTTTCGCTCTTCGCTTTTTGGCGTAAGAGCTTTTTCCCATACCTGGCATGTGAGATACAAGATTATCTGAAAATTTATAGGAAAATCGAACCTTGGCTTCAATTAACCATCTTACTTCGATAGGCATACCCTTACACATCAACATCCTTAGTCTTTCTGCACGAGCTTTGTAAATTTTAAGCAAATCATTTGGAGGAAGAGAGGGAAAATGTTTGTGCAGATTTGAGAGAATGGTGTCCATGCGAGGAAAGAAAGGAAAATGAATGCAAGGCAAGCAACAGTTTTTAGGAAACTAAAAAATCGACTTTAAATGTCACGGAGTACCATATCCGCCACTTGACTGGGAAAAATCAATCCTTAAAAAGGATCGATTAAAGCAATGGACTCTTAATTTTTTCAAAGAATGGTTTTAACCGTTGTCCATTAACTTTAAACACATTACCATTCTTTGGGTTCTCAATTTCAACTGCTCCATGAGGGAAAACATTTTTAACAATGAAAGGCCCAGTCCAACGAGACCGAAGTTTACCAAGAAACAAATGCAATGTTGAATCATACAAAAGAACTTTTTGTGAAGGTTCAAAAGATTTTCTGACAATGGATTTGTCATGAAAAACCTTCATTTTTTCTTTGTAGATTTTAGAATTTTCATAAGCCTCATTCCTGATTTCTTCAAGTTCACTCAGTTGTAATTTACGTAATTTGCAAGCATCATTCAAATTTGTGTTGAATTTTTTAATGGCCCAATAAGCTTTATGCTCAATTTCCACAGGCAAGTGACAAGGTTTTCCATAAACTAGTCTATAAGGAGACATTCCTAATGATGTTTTAAAAGTAGTTCGGTAAGCCCAAAGTGCATCATTAAGTCTTAAGGACCAATATTTGCGATTTGGGTTAACCGTTTTTTCTAAAATCTGTTTTATCTCCCTATTAGCTAATTCAACTTGTCCACTTGTTTGTGGGTGATAAGGTGTAGAAATTTTATGGGTTATTCCATATTTCTTCATTAAAGTTTCAAATGGTTTGTTACAAAAATGTGTACCCCCATCACTAATAATGGCTTGAGGAATTCCAAATCTACTCAAGATATTCTCTTTCAAGAATTTGACAACTGTTTAATGATCATTGTTTTGACATGGAATTGCCTCGACCCATTTTGAAACATAGTCTACTACAACAAGGATGTACACAAAACCAAATGACGGTGGAAATGGTCCCATAAAATCAATACCCCAACAGTCAAAGATTTCAACGACAAGAATGGGATTCAACGGCATCATGTTTCTTTTTGAAATAGATCCCAATTTTTGACAATTTTCACACGTTTTGCAAAATGCATGTGCATCTTTAAATAAGGTGGGCCAATAAAATCCACATTGCAAGATTTTAGCAGCTGTTTTTCTAGATGAAAATGTCCTCCACATGCATCAGAATGACAAAAGTTAATGACACTACTTACCTCATTGTCGGGTATGCATCTTCCCATTATTTGGTCTAGACAATATTTGAACAAATATGGGTCATCCTAGTAAAAATTTTTCACCTCGGTTAAAAATTTTCTTTTGTCTTGAGCATTCCAATGAGGTGGCATTTTCCCTGTCGCAAAAAAATTTACAATGTTAGCAAACCAAGGTACAGTAGCAACAGAAAATAAAAATTCATCAGGAAAAGAATCATTGATAGGTGAAGTTTCAATTAATGTCTCTGTCGTTAGTCTTGAAAGATGATCAGCAACGACATTTTCGGCTCCTTTCTTATCCTTTATTGTGATGTTGAATTCTTGGAGCAATAAGATCCACCGTATCAATCTAGGTTTTGCATCCTGTTTAATCATTAAATATCTCACAGCTGCATGGTCAGTGTAAACAATTGTTGGAGAGCCAATTAAATAAGATCGAAATTTGTCCAATGCAAATACTACTGCAAGTAGTTCTTTTTCAGTTGTTGTGTAATTCATTTGTGCATCATTTAAAGTCCTACTTGCATAGTATATTACGTAAGGCTTACCTTCTTTTCTTTGTCCTAAGACAGTACCAACGGCATAATCACTTGCGTCACACATCAATTCAAAAGGCAAGGACCAATCAGGAGATTGCATAATTGGAGCAGTTATTAAAAGTCCAATTAGTGTATCAAAGGCATTTTGACATTCTTAAATCCATTCAAAGGAAGTATCTTTTATTAAGAGGTTACAAAGAGGTTTAGATATAGCACTGAAATTTCTTATGAACCTCCTATAAAATCCAGCATGCCCTAAGAATGAACGAACCTCTTTAACTGTTTTTGGTGGAGGCAAATGGGAAAATTAATTCCACTTTTGCTTTATCCACTTCAATTCCTTTAGAAGACACCACATGACCTAAAACAATTCCTGAAGTGACCATATAATGACATTTTTCCCAATTCAAAATAAACCTTTTTCTACACACCTTTTTAGGACTTTTTCTAAATTTTCAAGACAATTATCAAAAGAGTTTCCAAAGACAGTTAAATCATCAATGAAAACTTCTAAACAATGCTCAACCATGTCACTGAAAATGCTTAACATGCATCTTTGAAAAGTGGCTGGGGCATTACAAAGTCCAAAAGGCATTCTTCTAAATGCAAAAGTGCCAAAGGGGCACGTGAATGTGGTCTTTTCTGGTCTTCAAGTGCAATGGGAATTTGATAGTAGCCTGAGTATCCCATCAAGAAAGCAGTAGTAGGGGTTTCCTGCTACTCTTTCAAGAATTTGGTCAAGGAAGGGTAAGGGAAAATGGTCTTTTCTAGTGACAAGCATTTAATTTTCTATAATCAATGCACATCCTCCAACTAGATGAGACACGAGTTGGCAATAATTCACCCTTTTCATTTTCAACTACTGTAATGCCAGATTTCTTAGGTACTACTTGTATAGGGCTTACCCACTTACTATCAGAAATAGGATAGATAATTCCCACATCAAGTAGTTTGAGAACTTCAGCCCTAATGACCTCTTTCATGTGTAGATTTAATCTCCTTTGAGGTTGTTGAGATGTTTTGACATTTTTCTTCTAAATGTATTCTATGTGTGCAAATTAAAGGGTTAATGCTTTTTATATCTTTTAAAGTCCACCCGATTGCATTTTTATGCCTTTTAAGCACTTCTATCAACTTACCTTGTTGCTCGCATGTGAGGGATGAAGAAATTACCACCGGATATGTCTGATTCTCCCCAAGATATGCATATTTCAGTCCTTCAGGTAAGGGCTTCAATTCTAGCTTGGGAGCTTCATCTTCCTTGCTTTCATTCATTTGCCCAATTCTTCAAATCTTGATTTTGAGCCTTTTTCCATCACCTGTGCACAATCCAATAAAGAGCATATATCAGAAAGATCAGACTCTAGTTCCATGCTTGATTCTAATGAATTCACTAGACAAGTTTCCAAAGGGTTAGAAGAACTCCCTTTTTGGATGTGATCTTCCACAATAGATTCAATTACATTGGCTTCATCAACTTCATCTTCTTCTTCATTTGGTTGTTTGCACATATTAAAAACATTAAGTTCTAATGTCATGTTCCCAAATGATAGCTTCATGACTCCATTCCTGCAATTAATCAAAGCATTAGAAGTAGCTAGAAATGGACGCCCTAAAATAACAGGAATTGAATTGCTTACTTCCACTGGTTGTGTGTCCAAGACGATAAAATCCACTGGGTAAATGAATTTATCAACTTGAACTAATACATCTTCTACTACTCCTCTTGGTACTTTAATTGATCTATCAGCAAGCAAAAGAGTCACAGAAGTCGGTTTTAACTCACTTAGATTGAGTTTTTGAAAAACCGAGTATGGAAGCAAATTCACACTAGCACCAAGATCAAGTAAAGCTTGTTCAATTTTATGGTCTCCAATAACACATGAAATTTTAGGACAACCTGGATCCTTATATTTCACTGTATTATTATTTTGAAGAATAGCACTTACTTGCTCAGCTAGGAAGGCCTTCTTTTTTCACATTCAATTTTCTTTTTCACAGTGCACAAGTCTTTCAAAAATTTTGCATAAGAAGGTACCTGTTTGATCACATTAAGCAAGGGAATGTTGACCTTTACTTGTTTGAAAATTTCAAAGATTTCAGAATTATGAGTTGCCTTCTTTTGTGTGGCTAATGCTTGAGGAAATGGAGGCACAGATGGGGATATGGTTTCCTCTTCGCCAGGTATTGGTTTCGCCACCTCTTCCTGTCCTTTAGAGATCGATTCTTCTTCTTTCTCACAAGGGTCAGGTATGTGTTTTTCAACAATCTTACCATTGCGAAGGGTCATGACTGACTTGGCTTGGTCAAAATAATGGTTATTTGAACTCCCTGCATTTGAGTTAGATTGATCTTTGGGGTTTTGTAATGTTTGAGAAGGAAATTTTCCCTTCTCTTGGATGCTAAATGTAGATGCAAATTTTGCAAGAGTTTCTGACAAATTTGCTAATGTTTGACCAGTTTGACTATTGAAAGTCTCTTGCTTTGTAATGAATGAATGTAATGTTTCTTCAAAGTCATTCCTAGAAGGAGAAGCATATGCATGATCATGAGAATTTTGAGAATTTTGTCGTGTTTGAAAAGGGACTTGTGAAGATTGTGCATGATTGTCATTTTTCCAGCTAAAATTTGGATGATTTCTCCAACCAGGATTGTAGGTTTGTGATTTGGCTTTTGAAAGTGTTCAAGGCATTGGCTTCTTCATGGAGACATTCCCTAAAGGCAGGCAAAGTTAGGCAATTATCAGTAGAATGGTCATTGTCATCACAAATGTTACAGACATTTTCTTGAATAGAATTCAATTGACCACTCTTTTTTCATTTCTAAAGCCTCGACTTTTCTAGCTAGAGATGCAAATTTGGCTTGAAGGTCATGGTCTTCCCTAAGGTTGTAAATGCCTCTATTGGATGTCGAGGTTGGGGCCTTGCCTGGTACCTCATAGGTGCCAGTAGTGTCCCAATTTTGTGCCTTTTCTGCTAAGGAATCTAGGAAGTCAAGTGCTTCCTCAGGGTCTTTTTCTTTAAATTCTCCTTTACACATTAATTCTACTAGTTGCCTATCTTGAGGTGTTAACCCTTCATAGAATTGTGCAACTATTCTCCAAGTTTCAAACCCATGGTGAGGACAGGTATTAAGTAGTTCCTTATACCTATCCCAACATTGGTAAAGGGTTTCTCCTTATTTTTGAGAGAAATTAGAAATTTGTCTTTTAAGAGAATTTGTTCTATGGGTAGGAAAAAATTTTTTCAAAAATTGTTGTTCCATCTCATCCCATGAACTGATGGAATTCGACCTCAAATTTTGTTGCGAACGGTTGTCCCCTTCATCCGTGAATATTTCCTCATGATTGTCGGCCATGTTTTCTAAGGAAGATGATGTTTTTCTAACAAGTCTACCACTAGATGTTCGTAACCAAATTTTCATGCAAGAAAGAGAGAAGAAAAGAGAGGAAAAGATGAACAGTAAAAAAAATTAAAAAATTTAGATCTAAGATGAGAAAAGAGAATACTTACAATTTTGCACGCCAATTTTTACCTTCCCCGGCAACGGCGCCAAAAACTTGACACATCCGAAAAAGAGATTGTCTCCCAAGTATAGGAGTGTCGAAGTAATAAACCCGGTGAGTCCGGGGTCGATCCACGAGGAAGGGAATTTAAGCGCTACAAACTATAAAGTAAGCAATATGATGTGGAAGATTTAAAGAGATGACAAGATAATATTAACAAATATAAATAAGGAACAAGTTCGTAAACAATAAATTAGAATCTCACAAGAAAAATCAACACAATAATAATGAAGGCTAAGGTTAGGGGATCCGCCCTTGATATTTCAAATAAGGATAAACAACCCAATTTAGTTATATGAATTATATTTGCTTCGTTACCAATATTTATACCACTACTTGTAAATGGGTTCAAGCATCCAATGTGCCAATCACCATATGTCTACAACAAATCAAGGTTCCTAACTAGATTCGTGTTGGTAAGAAAGAACCATAGATCATGTAGAAAGGATCCAAGCATTTGATGTGCCATGGATTGTCGACAATGGATCAAGACCTCCACTTTACGAGTGGTGTCAAGATTGATTAAGAAGTTAAATATAAATCATATTGAATAAACATTATAAGATTAAGATTATTAAGCACATATTAAGGGTTAGAGATCCTTATTCTCATATCAAGGGTTTCACCCTTTCACCTTAGCAAAAGAGAAATTAGAAGAACATTATAATAGAAATAAAATAAAATGAAAGAAAAAGGAAATTCATTAATAACATAAACACACAAAACACAATACAAGATCCTAGCCAAAGCCAAAATGTTCCAGCCAAGGCCAAGATGCCCAATGGGTCACAAGGCACCTCTATTTATAGATACATCCAGGGGCAAACTTGTCAAATTACAAGGGCATAATTGTCAAATATTAGTTGTAAATATCTTTGACAATTGGGATCATTAGGCACCGACTTTGACCATCAATTTTGTCATTGAAATGTTGAGAATTTTAATCACATGTCTTCATGAAAGTTGTAGATATTTCTCTCAGCTTTCTAGAACATATTGATTTGCACAATTTGGATACGTATTTTGAGAGATACGATCCAAATACTGAGGCCTGGTCAGACTGGGCCGAGACTGTAGATGGGTTCATTTCAAGCCCAATTTTGGTCCACTACGAGCCCGAATTTGATGATGCTTATGAAATGCAATCTTGTAGAAAATTGAATCAGCTTTCCAAAACATTAAGAATTGCACCATTCTGATCTATAAATAGAGAGTTATGCCCATTTTACCGAACCTGTAACAAAACCAAAATTAAGAGGAAGTTAATTCCAAAGATGCAAAGACTACAAATATGCTTAAGTTGAGGAATTTAATGACACTATTAATGTAATATGATGAACTAAGCTCTTATTAAATATACATATTTAAGTGTTCATTAACAACTCTTTGAAAAATGCATGGATGGATTCATTTAAATAGAAGCTAAACTTCCAATGAAACAATTGTAATGCATGCTTCTACTTCTTTCAAAATCAATCTACTATAAACACACCCTTAACATGACTATAGTTTGAATAATGATAAGTATTACCAGTTGAAATGATTTTTTCTATTTACTAGGATATATAGCTATAAACTAGCGTAGATGAGAAAACAATAACTCTAGTTTTAAGTTATAAAGATCATAATGTTGCCTTAGTTGCTTTTGCCAATTTCAAGGCTCTTTTGCAATGTCCTAAGCACTATATTTTCACTCTTTGATTACTTTGAGTTGTCCTATCAAATACATGTGTAAGCTTACTATGAATAATGTGTTCATTGCTTTGTAAATCCTTCCTAGTTACAACATTTTTATTTCTTTTTCAGTTTTTATCCACAAAAAGGTAAATTCAGTCAAATAAAAAAATACACAAGTACCACAGTTGTAGGCTTCAATTCCAATAAGAGAGATGGCAACCAGGAAACCTAGAAAATGTCCTGGCAGAATGAATATCCTTGTCTACAAGACCATGTAGATTATTGCACACACAAAACAATATGCAGAACAACAAAAGTCATAAGAACAATATTATTAGGAGTGTGTACATATCATGAAGAGAGAGTATCAGCCCATTAGCAAATCCTATTGTAGAAATCCAATAAAATGGTTCTTCTAATGACCAAACTGCTGCAGTAGAAAGAACTGATCACATTTGCTGCTTGCATTCATTCAAAGGATCCAATTGTATATTAATTTTTAAAGTTTATATTTGAATCACAAGTGAAGATGTATCATTGTTTCCTATAATTGTAGTGGGAAGGTGGAAGCTCTTATTTGACAATAAAGCTCAAAATGTACACGTAAGTAAAACAAATTGACAAAGCAATTAGAGGACAACAAAAACTTACAAAATATCCAATCATACGCTCGCAAATATTTGATAAATATGTTTTTACTCTTATGGGACATGTATTTGTTTTCTTGGAGTACCTGCCCAACTTCAAAATCGAAATAGAATTTTTTTTAAAAAAAAAAGGAAGCCCGTAGACATAAAATAAAGAGTTTGGCAAGCTTGATATCATTTATCATACGAATGTATGAATTAAAAGATTCAGATGGTCTAAAAATATTTATTAAATAAATGAAATATTACTTTTCTTAATTACAATATAATAAATAATGTGACTTGTTTGTGGTCATGAAATCCATTAGTTTTGATTAACTAATAAATTTATACGTAAGAATCACAAAAAAAAATTATCAAATAAAGACTGATAATGAATACCCAGTCCAAGGTATTCCAAAATTGTCCATAACTGGGCAATATAAATATTATCAGGAAAGAAAAAAATCTAGAATTAGATTGAAAAACTGATGAACACTTAAATATGTATGTTTACTAAGAGCTTAGTTCATCATATTGCATTAACAGTGTCATTAAATTCCTCAACTTAAGCATATTTGTAGTCTTTGCATCTTTTGAATTAACTTTCTCTTAATTTTGGTTTTGTTATAGGTTCGATAAAATGGGCATAACTCTCTATTCATAAATCAGAATGATGCAAATCTTAATGTTTTAGAAAGCTGATTAAATTATCTACAAGATTTTATTTCAGAAGCATTATCAAATTCGGGCTCTTAGTGGACCAAAAATGGGCTTGAAGTGAACCCATTTGCTGTTTCGACCCAGCCTGACCATACCTCAGTATTTTGACCATATCTCTCAGAATACGTATCCAAATCGCATGAATCAAGATGTTCTAGAAATCTGAGAGAAATATCTATGACTTTTATGAAGACATGTGACTAAAATTCACAATAGTTCAAGGTCAAAATCGGTGGTCAAATTCGGTTCACCTAATTACCCCAATTGTCAAAGTTGGTGCATCTAATATTTGACAATTATTCCTTTGTAATTTGACAAGTAGTTCCCTAAATGTATCTATAAATAGAGGTGCCTTGTGACCCATTGGGAATATCATGGGCTTTGCTGGGATCTTGTATTGTGTTTTTCTCTTGTGTTTTTATGCTATTAATAAATCATCTTTTTCTTGTAATTTGTTTTCTTTATCTTATAATGTCTTTCTAATTTCTCTCTAGCTAAGGTGAAAGGGTGAAACCCTTGATATGAGAGTAAAGATTCTCTAACCCGTAATATGTGCTTAATAATCATAATCTTATGTTGTTTATATGATTTATATTTATTTTCTTAATCAATCTTGACACCACTCGTAAGTGGAGGTCTTGATCCATTGTAGACAATCCTTGGCACATCAAATGCTTGGATCCTTTCTAGATGTCGTATGGTTCTTCCTCACTGACACAAATCTAGTTAGGAGCCTTGATTTGTTGTCGACATATGGAGATTGGCACATTAGATGCTTGAACTCACTTACAAGAAGTGGTATAAATATTGGTAACAAAGCAAATATAATTCATATAACTAAAAAGGGTTGTTTATCCTTATTTGAAATATCAATGACGGATCCCCTAACTTTATCTCTCATTATTATTGCGTTAATTCCTTTTACTTGCATATTTTAATTATTCTTATCTACTGTTGATATTATCTTGTCATATCTTTGAATCATTCATATCGTATTTGCTTAACTTATAATTTGTAGCGCTAAAATCTCATTCCTCGTGGATCGACCCCGGTCCCATCGGGTTTATTACTTCGACACTCCTATACTTGGGAGACAATCCTTTTTTTGGATGTGTCAGAAACCCATATAACCAGAACAAAAAGATTATCAAACAAACGTTGATAATGAATACCCAGGCCAATGCACTCCAAAATTGTCCACCATCGAGTTGTATAAAATTTTACTAGGAAAAAAAAATGTAGAACGAAATGGGAAACCCACATCACCAACACAGATGAAGGAGACGGTGGTGGCGGCGCTCCAAATAGATGGAAGAGATGATGGTGGTGATGCTTTATACAAATGGAGGAGACAACGATGTTGGTGCTTGAAAGGGAGGGAGAAGACGGCGGTATTGTTGCCTTAAATAGATGGAGGTGATGATGTTGGTGTTGCCATAAACAGATGGGGAGACGATGATAATGGGGCTTTAAACAGATGGAAGAGAAGATGAATCAGGTGGTGAGGAAAGGGAACTGGGATAGAGTTGTTTTTGGTTCTCTGGATTTCCCTCTATTAATTTGGGAATTTTTTTGGTTTCCCGCAAACTGTCACTGCTTCAAGCCAAGTATCCAATTACTCTTTTAGTAAACATAATCACCTTGTTTAATATATTATTTTATTATATTAATCTTAATTTTAATGGTTTAATTATTTAATCACACATAATCTTTAAATTTTATTTAAAACTACTTGAAATTATTGTAATTGATGTTCTTTTTTTTAATAACTACATTGATTACAAATACAAATAATATTTTAATATTATGAATAAAATTATACTTAATTATTTTCGTAAATGAAGTCTTCAATTACTTGATATATCTCGATTACACAAAGATACTTGTTTATGTTGTAAAACAAAAATATAAAAAATATAAATAGTTCTAATCCTATATTTTTGCAAATTTTATAGAAGTATTGAAATTTAAATCTTAATTTTTTTGCTTGAATTGAGAAATGATTCATTTTTTATATGATGTACATGATGTTAATCATAGAGTTTAATTTTAATTATTTATATTATTCACAAAGATGAAGTATTAATCATAATATCCCAACAATTTACTATCACTATAGGTATTTGTTATAATCACTTAATTGATTGCGAGTAATACTCATAATATCTCAATAGTTTTGTTTAATAAAACATTATGTCTATAAATAAGTTTAAATTATTAGTAATTTATTTATAAAAAATTCTACATACAGTTTAATTGATTATGAATCAAATTCTAAAAAAAATGTAAATGTAGTTTGATTTAATTATGATATTTTTATATATTTACCTTATTGTTTGAGTCAACGTAATCCTCAATGAAATTTATAATTGAATTTGCTTGATCGATTAGTGATTTGATCATCTACAAGGAAGATACTTCTATGTCTAAATTTAATTGATAAGTAATTTAAATCTAACATAACTTCTTTATGTGTAGCTTGATTGTTTATAATAAATGTATGTAGTTATCTTGATCTAATCAGTTAATCTAATCCTAAATTAAACTGATAAACGTATTGGGTTGATTTATTAGTAATTCATTTTTAAATTAAATATTTTTTTATCTGAGTTTACTTGATTACGAATCATAACTATATATTTACAATAACACATAGACATTGATTGGTTAGGAACCAAATTGTAAAACTTCTATAAAAACCAACTTAATATAAAATGTGAATTTAGATTAGAAGAAATTGGTTTATACTTAATTTTTAATTTGATTAATTTTACATGCAATATTTAAATATATTTTAAATCTATGCGTCCTGGAAAAACAATAACAACCTAAACATAGAGATGCCTTGAGCCCAAGTCCCATGTTTTTGTGAATTAGCACACAATCACAAGACCATAAGCATTGAATGAAGTTATTATTATTAAATAATATTAATAATAATAAAGATAAACTTAAAAAATACAAATGATATACCAATCGGTGCATCAGAGTTTCAATCCCAAACCATAATCTAGGGTTAAAAAATATAATATAAGCCTACGTTTGGTTTAATAGTGCAATGAATAAAATTTTTTACAATAAGGTAATTAATATTAATTATTCAAAATTGATTATTAAGTTGTTTTATAGTTCATAAAAAATTATATTAATAATTATATATTATTTAACTTACTTATATTCAAATTTTTGTAAACTATTAAAAAATAGAGATGAAGAATATTTAGTAAATATCATAAATTATTTAATTTTGAAAACATAAAATATTTATTTTAATTAATATTCAAATGTTGGCTAATTATTAAAAACATAGGGATTAATTAATTTAATGCTAGGAGAAAACATTTGTTGCAAAACGGATGAGACATTATATAAAGGGAAAATTGAAAAAACAGTCTAAATTAAAGGACCTAATTGAAAAATAAGCCTAGACCTTTTTTCTCGTAAATTACCTCATTACCCTTTTTCTTATATTTTTTCGCATAATTCTTTCTTATCTTCTTCTCTCTTCTTCACTCTTTCTCTCTCTGTAATTCCAATATCTCTCTCATCTTTTTCTCTCTTCTTCCTATATTTTACCGCATTTTCTCTGTCTTATTTATGATTAAATATATTCATCAATCGAAGTTTTAAAACGAGAAGAAAGAAGGCAAGAGAGAAACAAACAACGGTTTGGGAATCCGATAGCATGAAATCTAACATTCGACAGTATAAAAATCTGACACTTGACATAATTTGACACTTGACGACATAAATCTGATACTCGAAGGCATGAAAGTCGACACTCGATGGTTTGGAATCCAACACTCGACAGCATGAAAATCCGACACTCGACATAATCTGACACTTGACAACATTAAATCTGACACTCGAAGGCATGAAAGCTGACACTTGACGGTGTGGAATCCGACACCTGACAGCACGAAAATTTGACACTCAACATGATCTGACACTTAACAACATTAAATCCGACACTTGAAGGCGTGACAGTCGACACTCGACGATGTGGAATCTAACACTCGACAACATGAAAATCCGACACTCGACATAATCTGACACTTGCAATATTAAATTCGACACTGGAAGGCATGAAAGCCGACATTCGACGGTATGGAATCTAACACTCAATAGTATAAAATCCGATACTTGACGTAATCCGGCACTTGACAACATTAAATCTGACACTTGAAAGTATGAAATCCAACACTTGACGACATAAAATCTGACACTCAACAGCATAAAACCGACACTTGATGGCATGCATTGATGCTAGTTTTGAATAAGAGAAGAAAGTGCAGGAAAATATGAGAAGAAGAGAGAAGAAGATGACAGAGATATTGGAATTGCAGAGAGAGAAAAAGTGAAGAAGAGAGAAGAGAAATTTTTTTCTTTGTTTTATTGTTACTGCAATAGACAGGTATGGAAATATGAAGAGGTAAGTGTAAGGAAGAGAGAAATGAGGCATTTTGGAATAAATTGAATTATTAAGGGTATTTATCGAAGAAAGTGTCTATGGCATGAAATTTTTCAGGACATGTCTAAATTTCACTGAAGGCCCCTAATTCTGTCTATTTTTTTAATTTTCCCTATAAAGTTGTTGTGACTAAATTTTCATCAGAAAACATATTTATTGTGAGAAACAATGCGTGCCAACATAGTTGGGTAAACAAGTTGACAACGATTTTGTCACGAAATATAGTTTTTTGTTAACCATTTATCATCACATGGTTATGAATTTTTTATTTTTTTTTTTGTTGTGTTTATTTCATTTTCATCATTAATAGGCAATTAACAGGCTTATCGAATCCAGTTTTTCAATATTGTACCCAAAAGTTATACAAATTATAAATATTAAAATATTAAGTAAAATAATAAAAATTCACAAATCGTAAAATCTAAATTGTAACATCATATATATGCTTCATTATACAATATTATATAAAATTATTGCAAAGAAATTTAACATTTCATAAGTATGAAATAACTAACAAACACACACACACACACACACACACACACACACACACACACACACACACACATATATATATATATATAATGCAAGTGATAATAAAGGCTACAAGTAAACCAGAAGTTGAGATAAACGTGGTGTAAGCATGACCTTAGCCCATCAAAGTTAGAAAATTTATATACAAACAAAAAGAAAATGACATTAGTTGTTACATGTAGGCCACAAATGATGATGGTGGTAAGCATAATAGCAGAGTTAGGAGAAACATATACAAACCAAAAGAAACTAATATTAACTGCTACATGTAGACTACAAAGTAAGATGAAGTTGGTAGTAAGATGTTGATCCACCAAGGTTAGCAAAAGTATATAAAAGACTTATAATAAGTGCCATAAGTAGACCCCAAAGCTAAGATGAAGATGGTGGCAAACATGATGATGACCCAACAGAGTTAGTAGCTAAATGTTGACTCATAAAGTCCTCAAATTTTTTAAACTTGGAATGCATTTCTTCAATGGTTTCTTTTTGTGAAGATATAACACCTTCCAACTGAGACTTCATTACCTCTTATTGAGTTTGGTGTTCCTCAATCAGCTTTTTCTGCTTCTCCACTTGCTGCTTTAATTCTGCATTGCTTGATGAAGCTAGTGAAGTAAACCTTTGAATTGTTGGTATACGCGTACCTAATCCTTTAGTGTAGCCTGATTTTTTTCCAAAGACCTTTTGAGATATCTCTATCTCACTCATTTGTGTTTCTCCTTCACCATTAGGTTTCTCTAACTCACATATCGATGCCTACAAATATAAGGATTCATATGTAATTAGTCATAAAATGAAATATTAATTTAATATGTACAGAAATAGAAGACATTCATGATGCTCTTGTGCTTTTGAGTTAACCCATCCCTTGCTAGTTTTATAATGTGTGGCTTTGAATAAGTCAGAGAAACTTTGTGTCTGACTTCCACCCTATCTAAAAGAATGATTTGAAAAAGTAAAAAAAGGCCTCACAATTTCATGTTATATTAAACAAAATTATTACCAAAAAAAAAACAACCATAACTTCACCTGAGAAATCTGAGCACGATGAGATACAAAGGACTTCGACCCTCCGCGATGAGTAAATGGGAGTGTCTTTATGTTCTCTTTACATTTCAAGCTTTTCTCCTAAATTAAGATATATCACATGTTAATAACAAGTAAAAAAGAAAAAGAGTAAATGATGAAATCATTGTAAACAAGATTGATTGATTTCAACATGATCTTTGCAATTTCTATAATGAAAATGCACAATGCATAAATTTTATACTTAAATAACCATAACAATAACCACACCTTATATTCCATATTGTTGTGAAACTCACAAATTTCATATATTCTACAATATAAATGATATATCTGAAAATGCAAACAACCTTTGTTGTTTAATATTAATGATATGTCAATTAGTGAAATGCTTGTTATCATCTATATAACTACTTAAACTTTATTATATTATAAAAATCACAATGAACTTAATAAATATAAAATCTTTTTACCTTGTACTTTTCATTGGACCACAAAGTACATAAATAGTCCCAACCCTCTTGAGTAACATTAGGTGGAGGATGTCTTCGGGCCTCATCATTTGCAGCAAGTCTCAAATATTCGTTCTTCAAATAATATCAATGATCTCTATACTGATCACCCATATTATCATTGATGCAACATACAACATGCTCTTGGCTAAAATCTAAATCAAACTTTGCCTATATTTTCAAATAAACATTATACATATCAAGAAAAAAAATAATGACAAAAAAAAAACAAAGAATGTTTAAAACACTAGTGAACATACTAGAAGTCTATCAAACAACGCTGCTCCAGTAGGTCTCCAAGGCATCTTAGAGCAGGATTCAAACTCCTGTGAAGTATGGTCACGAACAATGATTCCACGCTCACTAGCAAGGTTCTTTGCATATTCTCCAATGGCTTTTCTAGTCTCTGTTAAGATAGTCAAAACTATCTTGCCTTTTGAATGCACAATATAGTATGTTTTTATGCTTCGAGAAGGACCACAAACTTTACGTTGCGGAGGTGGTGAGGTTGAGGCTACACAAATAAACAAATAAATAAAAAAATAAGCATTACCTAATATAACTGAAATAAGGTTGGTTCTAAAAACTATTTTGAATCTATGTAAATATATCTCATATGTTACATAATAATAACATGATAAAATGTAGAACTTAATTTATCGGTGGTATTTTGAACTTCTATATGACTTTCAGTTGTCTCTCGTGTGTTAATATTAGCAGTTTCTCGAATGTTGAGATTCTTTGATTTCTTTCTGCCACCTGGAGCCATGCGAAACACAAAATAAATATGCATTAATCACATAACTACATTTTTTACCCATAAAATTACCTTAAAGCATAATTCAAGAAAAACATAATGAATAACATGATCATATATCATTTAAACACAAATACTCATGTAAAAATTACCATTAATCTAATCCAACATTAGTATCAATATCAACCAAGAAAGAAACTAAATCCAACAATTGATTTCCATATAATGGTATTCAACATATAAAAAAATAAAATAAATCAATTAAGATAGTGATGTAAAAGCTGCCATATATTAGTTTTAATTTACAATAACTAAACTAAATCAAAATAGCTAAAGCTTCTTATTTGTTTGAAGGCTGCCTTTGTTACTTACTATAGGAATCAAATCTTCCAATCAAAGGTGCTACATGCATTTCAAACAAGCAGCAAGGTCTTCTATTTATTCCAGTAGGATTACTAAACTTGATGAAGTGTTATGCCATATGCTGTTTTTAAGGGGTATATGATCTAATGCATTATTTGGAAATTATTTCATTGGCATTAATTGATATAATTCATCAAATAGCAAGGCATTCTATCCTAGTAAACTTATCATTTTTTTTTTTTAATTTCGTGCAAACCTGGTATAGGTTGGGAAGAGCTCTGAATCTATAGGAAGATGAGACAAATCATGCTGAAAGCATAATCCAACCAGTTCTTCACCTGCTAGATAATAATAGATCAGATGCAATTTTAACAACTTTGATTGCTATCATAAAAATGAAATTTAGCTAATACTAAACATAAATTTATAAAATTTAAAATAGCAAAAGATTATTTTTTTCTTTTTTTTTTACAGTCACAAATAGATTCATTAATAGTGTAAATATATGACGACAATCACTTCAAGATTTGAGACATTACTTTGTGGAGTTTACTTTTATTCCCTGCAGCAAAGGCAGCTAAGCTTAATTGGAGGGCCCATTTGCCATCTTTAGCTCATAAATTGAAATCCCTGACAAGGCAAGAGGGAGTCAGAGGGCTTGATTGATTAATAACTACTTTTAATGTTGATGGCTCAAAACAAATGGTTTAACCAAATAAATGTTGACCGTAGGACCTTTTTTTTTTGTGAAATTGTGAATGGTTATCCGCAAAATATATGCCTTGGCAAAGAGGAATTTTGAGAGCTAAGAAATAAGATCTACGATAGTTGAAAAACATCATGCTAAATCATTATAATAAGAACTTCTTTAAACATCTAATATCAAATCACTATCAGGCAAATATAACATTAGTATTGCATTATAAAATCAAGGAAATAAAAGCTTAAAAAATTACATTGAAAATGTCACATTTCATGATGTTTCCAAGCAAAATAATAGATACTTGATAAAAGTCTTAAAGCAACCTATTTCTTACCAATACCTATGGAAGTGACCTCATAACTAATGCAACAGCTCTAAGCTTAGCCAAAAAAAAAAAAAAAAAAAACTATGACAACTCTTTGAAAAATACATGGACAGATTCATCTAAATAGAATCAAAGGTTCCAATGAAACTTTGGAAATACATGCTTCTACTTCTTTCCAAATCAATTTGCTATAAACACACCCTTAATATGATTATAGTCCAAAATAATAATAAGCACTGCCATCTTAAATGAATTTTTCTATTTACCAGGATATATAGCTGTAAACTAGCCTACGATATGAGAAAAGAATAACTCGTTTTGAAGTTCTAAAGATCAAAATGTTAATTTAGTTGATTTTGCCAATTTCAGGCTTTTTTGCAATGCCATGTGCACTATATTTTGACTATTTGATTACCTTTAGTTGTCCTGAAAAATACGTGTTTAAACTTACTTTCAAAAATGTCATCATTGCTTTGCACATCCTTAGTTACTACATTTTTATTTCATTTTTAGTTCTTATCCACAAAAGGGTAAAATCTATCAAATGAAAAGAACAATACACAAGTATTCTAGTTGTAGGCTTCAATGCCAATAACAAAGGTGGCAACCAGGTAACCCATTGGCAGAATGAATAAATAACTACCCAGAAAAGCATATATCCTTGTCTACAAGACCATGCAAATTATTGCACACACAAAACAAGCAGTAGAACAACAAAAGTCATAAGAACAACATCATTAGGAGCTTGTACATACCGTGGGAAGTTAGTATCATCCCATTAGCAAATCAAATCTGTTGAAATCCAATAAAATGGTTCTTCAAGTGATCGAACAGGTGCAGTAGAAAGAACTAACCATACTTGCTGCCTACATACATTCAAAGTATCCAATTGCATATTAATTTTTAAAGTTTATATTTATATTTGAATCACAAGCGAAGATGTATCATTGTTTCCTATAATTGTAGTGGGAAGGTGGAAGGTCTTATTTGACAACAAAGCTCAAGAATTCACACCTAAGTATATGAAATTGATAGATTTATTAGAGGAAAAGATCAACTTTCAAATATCCAAGCACGCAGTAGACCAAATTTGATTAGTGAGTTTTAACTCTAATAATACATGCATTTTTCTTTTTAGAGTAGTTGCCCAACAACAAAATCTTAATAGAACTTTTTTTCAAAGGAAGCCTTTAGACGTAAAATCAAGACTTTGGTAAGCTTGATAGCATTCATCATATCAGTGTATGAATTAAAAGGTTCAACTGGTTTAATAATATTTATTAAATCAATAAAATAATACTCTTCCCAATTACTACGAATTTTATTATCAGCTATTATAATAAATAATGTCACATGTTTGTGGTCATAAAACCAACTAGGTTCGATTCACTTATAAATATATACATAAGAATCATGAAAAATATTATCAAACAAAGAATTACAATGAAGACCCAGGCCAATGTACTCCAAAATTGTCCATCATTGGGCTATATAAATTATACTGAAAAAAAAAAAATCAAACAAAGACTGATAATGAACCAGAGGAGAAACCCACATTACCAGCACAGATGGAGGAGATGCAATTGCCGTCGCTTTAAATAGATGGAGGAGATAGCGATGATGGTGCTTTTGACAGATGGAGGAGATGGCAATGGTGGTATTGCAAATACATGGAGGAGATGACGATGGTGTTGCCTTCAATAGATGGAGGAGATGATGGTGGTGTTGCCTTAAATAGATGGAGGAGACGATAGTAGTGGAGCTATAAACAGATGGAGCAAAAAACAGTGGTGGTAAGGAAAGGGAACTGGTGATGGTTTGTTTTTGGCTTTGGGGATTTCCCTCTATTAATTTGGGAATTTTGTTTTTGTTTCCCGCAAACTCTCCCTACTTCAAGCCAAATATTTCCTTAATCTTTTATAATACATAATCAACTTGCTTAATATATTATTTTATTATGACAATCTTAATTTTAATCGTTTGATTACTTAATCATATGTAATATTTCTAAAAATACTTCAAATTATTGTAATTAATGATCTTTTTTCACTTCTTACATTAATTACAAATAGAAATATTATTTTAATATTATGAATAAAATTATACTTAATTATTTTCGTAAATCAAATTTTCAATTACTTAAAAAATCTTTATTGAAGAAAGATATTTCTTTATGTTGTAAAAACAAAAAATCAAAACCGTAAATAATTATGATCCTATGTTTTTCCCAAATTTTATGGAAGTATTGAAATTTAAATCCTATTTTTTTGGCTCAAATTGATAAATGATTAATTATCCATATGTTGTACATGATATTAATTATAGAGTTTAATTTTAATTATTTATGTTGTTTGCAAGCACTAAGCATTACTCCGAATATGTCAACAATTTACTATCAGTGTAAGTATTTGTTATAATCACTTAATATTTCTACTAACCGTTTAACTCGTAATATCACTTCATTAATTTATATTGCTTATTAATATTTGTTTTAAATTTTGCTAAATCTTAAAAAAAGTTCTAACAACATTTTTAACACTGAATATACATATTATTTGATCTAAAATATTACCTATTTGCCCTTATTTCCTATATACTTTTAGAAATCAATTATTTAACAAATTTAACTGCAATTATGAAAGCAATAGTTTGTAAAAAAATTTTATATCCAAATTATTAAATATAAACATTAAATTAAGAATTGAATTTTTGACATTGAAGTAGGAGTCACAAAACTACCTAGCCACGGATAGAATTGGGAATTACAAGAATATCCAAGGAGTTAAACAAGGATCAAGGTCCAAGAGCATGGTCCTTGGACCAAAACCCTTGTGTATAAACCTGTGTATTCAATATGTTAAAAATTTAAAATATAAAATAAAATTTAAAGTTTTGTTTAATAAAATTTTACTTCTATTAATAAGTTTTAATTTATTAGTAATTCAATTATGAAAAAAATTCTATATACAATTTAATTGATTATGAATCACATTAAAAAAAATTGTAAATGTAGTTTGATTAATTATTCTACATATATACTTACTTTACTGTTTGAGTCAACGTATCCTCGATCAAATTTATAACTGAATTTGCTTGATTGATTAGTGATTTGATCATCTATAAATAAGATACTTCTATGTCTAAATTAAATTGATAAGTAATTTAAATCTAACTAAACTTATTTATGTATTCAATTCATTACGTATTAAATTGTAAAAGTTATATATGTAGTTTGATTAATTATAATAAATGTATGCGGTTACCTTCATCTAATCAGTCAATCTAATCCTAAATTAAACTGATAAGTATTGAGTTGATTTATTAGTAATTCATTTTCAAATTAAATATTTATTTATCTGAGTTTACTTGATTACGAATCATAACTATGCATTTACAATAACACATAAACATTGATTGGTTAGGAACCAAATTATAAAACTTCTATAAAAACCAAGTTAATATAAAATATGAGTTTAGATGAGAAGAAATTGGTTTATACCTATTTTTGAATTTGATTAATTTTACGCGCAATATTTAAATATATTTTAAATCTATGCGTCCTAAAATAACAATAATAACTTAAACGTAGAGAGGCATGCCTTGAACCCAAGTTCGTGTTTTTGCTAATTAAGACACAACCACAAGACCATCAGCACTAATTGAAGCAATGTTCACTAAATAATATTATGAATTATAAAAAAGATAAACTAATAAAAAATAATAATAAACTAATTGGTTCATCCAAGTTTCAATCCCACGTAATATCAAAATCTGAACACAATCTAAAATTAAAAATATAATATAAGAATATATTTCTTTAATAATGCAAGGAATAAATTTCTTTACAATAAAATAACTAATATTAATTGTCCAAAATTTATTATTAAATTGATTTATATTTCTTAAAAAATTTAATTAGTAAATATAAATGATTTAAGTTACTTAATATTCAAATTTTTGTAAACTGTTAAAAAATAGAGATTAAGAATATTTGATAAATATCATAAATTATTTAATTTGATTGAATAAATTATTTATTTTAATTAATATTTAAATTTTGTTTAATTATTAAAACCATAGGGATTAATTAATTTAATTTTACAAAACTAATACACAAGTTAATTTAGATTAATATTTAAATTGTTTAACTTTCCTAGTATTAAAATTTTTGTACCATTGCCATACTGTGAGGAAACCAAATTCGGTGCAGCAAGATTTATGTGGCTTTGTCATTTTGCGAGGAAATTAGTTTTGTCGCAAATGCTTCCTAATCGCGAGGAAATAATGGTCACAAAAAAAAGAAAAGAGAGAAATTTAGTTACATCTTTTGGTGAGGACAATTTGCTCACGAGAGGCACAACTTTGGTCGCAAAAAGATCTATGTACTCTTCTCATTTTGTGAGGAAACAACTTTTGTCGCAGAAGACGCACTACTGCAATGAAAAAATGGTTGTAAAAAAAAGGAGAGGTATTAAATTATGTCTTCTAGTGAGGATATTTTCCTCCTGAAAGATGTAGCTTTTTTCACAAAAAAATTATTTTCTCTAGTCATTTTCTGAGGAAATAAGTTTTATCGCAAACGACATCATATCGTGAGCAAAGATTGGTCATAAAAAACAAATGGCAGAAATTTAGTTAAATCTTTTTGCGAGGATATTTTCCTCGCAAAAGGTGCAATTTTCGTCACAAAAAGATTTACATATTCTTCTCATTTTGCGAGAAAAAATGTGTTGTCGCAAAAGAAGCCAATCCGCGAGGAAGTAATGGTCGCAAAAAGATAAAGAGCGAAATTTGGTCATGTCTTTTGGTGGAGACAATTTCCTAGCAAAAGTTATAATTTTCATCGCAGAAAGATTCACGCGTCCTTCTCATTTTGCAAGGAAATGAGTTTTGTCGCAATATATTCTGCATTGGGGGGAAATAGTGCTCGCTAAAAAGAAGGGGGGGGAGGGGGGGGGGGGGGGGGGGGGGG